>JACXGI010010856.1:15369-26558 GCA_016801175.1 Esox masquinongy
AGTGCAAACTTTCAAGTGTCTACTAAAGACTCATCTCTACAGCATGGTCTATGATTAAGTGTAGTCTGGCCCAGGGGCATGAAGGTGACCAGAATGGCTTGATACTGTCCTCCCTTGCTGTCTTGCCAGGTGGGCTCTCATTGCCACTGGGATGCCCTCCCTCCAACGCCATTCGGGGGCGGAGTCACTGGCTTGTTGTCTCTCTGTTGCGCACTTGTGCAATTGGGCTGTACTCTGCTGGCTATACTCGGCCCTCATTCAGGGTGGTTGCGGTTGACGGGTGTCACTTTGGTTGATGCTTGGCAATGTGGGTTGATTGTTTTCCTGCCTGTTAGGCCCTGTCCGGGGCCTCCCCCGGATAGGGCCACAGTGTCACCGGACCCTGTCTCAGCCCCAAGGTCTTACGCTGCTATATTATTGTGCTGGGGAGTAGGGTCACTTCTCCTTCTCCACTATAAATCCTTGTAGATCTAAGGAATGCATTTTATAAATTTTTCCTGTCTCCTGCCGTTTTAAACTTAGGAGGACATGAGGTCCTGGCCCACACCTGAGGAGTACCAGGCTTGAAAGACCCGGTGCTGTCCCGGTCCAAAGTCCTCCTGGTTGTGTTGCAGATCACGACGATACCTGACGATTTCAGCTGCCACTGTGCTGACACCTCCCCCCTCCCCCGTGTTGTCCATGTCCTTGTCCATCTGGTCATGCTTCCGACCTGGCCTAAGTTTAAATAGACTCTGGACTCAGCCCACGTGCACTTATTATTACAATTGTACTCTTAATACGTTCACCCGGTACAGCCAGAAGAGGACTGGTCACCCCTCTGAGCCTGGGTCCTCTCTAGGTTTCTTCCTAAATTTCGGGAGTTTTTCCCGAAACTTTTTTTTTTCCTAGCCACTGAAATTCAACACTACTGTTGTTTGCTCCTTGGGGTTTTAAGGCCGGGTGTTTTGTAAAAGCACTTTGTGACAACTGCTGATGTAAAAAGGGCTTTATAAATAAATTTGATTGATTGATTGATTGATTTGCATTTTAACGAGTGATGTAAGTATTTGATCCCCTCTGCAAAACATGACTTAGTACTTGGTGGCAAAACCCTTGTTGGCAATCACAGAGGTCACAGGAGTGGGCTTTGGGCAGCTCAGAAGAAGGAGGAAGAACAAAACGTCAGACTGACTATGCATCCTTCCAATCTGTACTCGCTACCTTCTCTTCTTCCCAATCTGTACTCGCTACCTTCTCTTCTTCCCAATCTGTACTCGCTACCTTCTCTTCTTCCCAATCTGTACTCGCTACCTTCTCTTCTTCCCAATCTGCTGCTAAAGCCACCTATTACTGCTCAAAATCCCAGGCTTCTTCCCCAGGAAACTCCCCAACCCCTCACCTCCTCCTCCACAACCTTCTACTCCCCAACCCCTCACCTCCTCCTCCACAACCTTCTACTCCCCAACCCCTCACCTCCTCCTCCACAACCTTCTACTCCCCAACCCCTCACCTCCTCCTCCACAATCTTCTACTCCCCAACCCCTCACCTCCTCCTCCACAATCTTCTACTCCCCAACCCCTCACCACCTCCTCCACAATCTTCCCTCTCTGCAGATTACTGTGTCACCCACTTTCAATAGAAGGTTGATGTTTGTTAACCTTTTATGTTTATTTGTATAGGCTTTTTTGCAGCACTGACCTTTGTCGATAATTAATTCATTGAGTAGAATGACCTTACTACTAAACAGTGCGGTAATTTCAACTAGTTGAAATGTATCCACTCAAAAAATGTAATGTACATAAGTTAAGGGAACTATTAAGACAGGAGTCTACGAAGCTCACTGACTGACTGGCTGACGGACTAACTGGCTGACTGGCTGGCTGATTGACTGGATAACTGACTGACTGGCTGGATAACTGAATGACTGACTGGCTGTATGACTGAGTGACAGGCTGGATAACTGAGTGACAGGCTGGATAACTGGCTAGATAACTGACTGACTGGCTGGAAAACTGACTGATTGAATGATTGACTGGCTGGATAACTGACTGACAGACCTGAAAACGGACTGGCTGATTGACTGGATAACAGACTGGCTGGATAACTGACTAATTGGCTGGATAACTCACTGGCTGGCTGGTTGACAGATTGACTAATTGACTGATAGACAGACAGACAGTCAGACTGAATGGCTGACAGATTAACTGACTCACTGAATGTCTGACTGACTGAGAAACATTTGTGACATTTCGTTGAAAAGTCAACATTCTGCACTATCCTGGAAACAGCAATGGAATAAGCACACAGGAAAACCTTTGCGTGTGTGAGTTAGTGTTTGGGTTTTTTCATTATTTGTCTTTTGTGTGTGTATTTGTTGTATTAGCATATGTGTGTGTTGATTGCAGGGCATGGACAGTATCTATACTGCTCTGTGGGCCAGTCGGATCCTGAAGAAGCTGGCTGAGGACAAGACCAAAGAAGAGTCGGAGGTGGAGGACATTATACAACTGGCTGACCACTATGAGAATCAAGCCATCTGTAAGTTACAACACTACACTACAGAGAGGTAATCGTTAGTACTGTTCATTTATTTTTCCTTGAAACTGCTGAATAACTCAAAAAATCCCTGGTAGAAAATGCTGTAACTTAACAAACTGAAAATATAGACCACGAGTACCTACCACACTGACACCCACCCGATTCCTCCACCAGGGGCGCTACAGTACACAATTCAATTTGCTAATTTCAAAATGATGGCATTTCCAACCAGTTTGACTTATATTTTTGCATCTTTGTGTACATGCCTGATTTTTCAGGCATGTACACAAAGAAAAAAAAATCCTCAAGAACCCATGAAATAAGCCATCTTGGATTTTTCTGTAGATTGACCATTTTCTAAAACCTACTAAATATTTAAATTTTTACAAAGTAAGTCGGATTGACCTGCCTTTTGGCATACAGGTATCTCATACATGCCTCCCTCTATTGGTTTCGGGATTAAGAGATATCTTGTAAGACGGCAGATAAAATGGCTGATTGCTGTAAAAACATACTTGCAGTGTCCTACTATTGCATTTTCCATTGCCAGTGTTTTTGTATATGGCCTTAGAGAGTTACTGTTGAATCAGAAGTCTGTATGACCATACAGTGAGGGAAAAAATTATTTGATCCCCTGCTGATTTTGTATGTTTGCCCACTGACAAAGAAATGATCAGTCTATAATTTTAATGGTAGGTTTATTTGAACAGGGAGAGACAGAATAACAACAAAAAAATCCAGAAAAACGCATGTCAAAATTGTTATAAATTAATTTGCATTTTAATGAGTGAAATAAGTATTTGATCCCCTCTGCAAAACATGACTTAGTAATTGGTGGCAAAACCCTTGTTGGCAATCACAAATGTCAGACATTTCTTGTCAGTGGGCAAATGTACAAAATCAGCAGGGGATCAAAAAATATTTTCCCTCACTGTACATACAGACACGAATGTCAACTGCCAGACTATTTGTGTGCTTACCCTATTTACCAACTTCTACGCTGTCCATCTCCATGAATATTACACCAGTAGCACTTTCTTAGCCACCCACTCGATTTGTTCCAGTGCAAGACTCTACACCTGAATTTGGCCTATGCAAATTACTTTATAACAAAAAAACTAGACATTGTGATGTGGAACATGGCATTCGAGAATTACTCACTAGGGTATAAACAGGGTTTTCCCTGGCTCAGAATGGGCCTTTGGGGGGTGACTATGCACAACAGTAAGCATGATTGGTCCACGTACAGTAAAGGCAATGAGTTACCTTATGACAGAAATCTATGCATTTTCTTGTTATTTCTGACCATTTGATAAACAAAAATGTATATCATGCTTAAATAAATGAAACATCATTGACTGGTTAAAAAAATAATTTTATTACAACATTGGAAGGGGGGAGGGGAGTGAGTTTGAAGGACAGGGGTGTTGGGTTGGGAGAGGCAGTCAGTTGCAGAGGTCACATCCTGTTTCAGAGCATTTCACCCTCTTATTATTAACACTAGAACTGTCAGGCCTTTTTTACCCCCTATAACCGCCAGAGCCGAACGCCGTTTGGAGTTATACAATTTTTCTATAGGTGAGATGGATACGTTATCGAAAAACCGAGAGGAGCTGTTAGAAAAAGACGAGGTCCGAAATGAACAGGCGGTGAACCGCGGGTCTTTGTAGGTCTCTCCCGCGGGTTGTAGTGGGGCTATCGAGTTGATCTCAACGTCAAAGCGTAGCTCTAGTCTTCTATATTACTGGCATATAAGATG
The DNA here is from genome assembly GCA_016801175.1 of Esox masquinongy. Classification (NCBI taxonomy): domain Eukaryota; kingdom Metazoa; phylum Chordata; class Actinopteri; order Esociformes; family Esocidae; genus Esox; species Esox masquinongy. The sequence continues at coordinate 19,650 of JACXGI010010856.1, forward strand.
TTTCTATAGGTGACATGAATAAGTTATCAAAAAAGGAGGAGGGTGTAGCTTTCAAAATGGCAGTTTTATTTTAATTACAAACTCAAACATCAATTGGCGTACCGCATTTGGCGGTTCTAGCGTTAACTATATAACAGCTTCCATTCATCGTCAATGTAGTGCAAAGTAAGGCTCAAGTATTGGTCCATCATCCTACTTGACCAGAGACCTGATGTGGCTGCAAAGTGCTGAACAGACTACAGTTCAGCAGCTACCTTTTTACTACATGTTTTTTACATGTTGGGCAGCGCAGTTTAGGAAAAATTTGGTCATGATAGCATAGTGTATCTTCTGACGAGAGTTTTAACGAGGTGTTTAAACTCACTTCGCTCCACTGTAGCTATGGGAGCCATATCCTTCGCGATGTAGTAACAAATGGCGTCAGTTATTTATTTCAATCTTCTTGAATCCTTTTTATAATTTGTAGCATTTGGAAATGCTTGTGTTATTGACACCTGCTTTGTGGAGGCACTTGTTGCTGGGCACTTGGCCGTCTCTTTTTTTTGAGCCATGCACTGTTCACATTCGGTAACGTGATTGTGCTCTAAGTATGGAAACAGATTGGTGGTATTACCTTTGGTAGCTGAAACTGTTTTTCAGTGTTTACATTTGACTTCATTTTGTTGGGTGTCGCCTTTACTGAAGCCAAAATGTGTCCAAACGACGGACACTGCATTTTTCTTTGGGACACGTTGCTCATTTGACTCGGCGTTTGAATTCTCCTCTAAGTTGCTTCCATGCCGCTGACTGGATGGAGTCACGTGACTACACACACGGTAGTATGATTTTAAAGGGAAAGTATTAACAGGATTAAAAAAACGAAATAACCGACATGGGAAAATAGTCGTTTAGAGGATCCCATTAGTCTTTTTATGCCTTTTATGTTCAACAGTTGTTTGATAAATTGTTAGTAAACACATTCGGAGAGGATCTGAAATGCTGTATTCTTTTCAATTCTTATCATTTTGGCGCTGGTTATTTTCCTTTGGCGCTCGCTAAAACCTCTTTGGGGGCGCCAAAAATTCCTATATGCAGGAAAAACCCTGTATGAAGAATGCATATAAAGTGTCAATTCATGGGGAAAAATAGAGGGTGTAACCAGCAACACTTTTTAGCCAACTACTCCACTGGCTGCAGTGCAAGACTCTATACCTGAATTTAGCCTATGCAAATTGCCTCATAACAAAAAAACCTAGACGTTGTGAGGTGGAACATGGCTTTTGAGAATTACTAAGGTATAAAGAATCCATAGAAAGTGTCACTTCATGGGGGAAATGGAGGGTATAGCTAACCGCAATTTCTTTGCCACCCAATCCATTGGCTCCAGTGCAAGACTCTATACCTGAATTCGGTCTATGCAAATTGCCTTCTAACAAAAAACTAGACATTCTGAGATGGGACATGGCTTTCGAGAATTACCCACTAGAGTATAAAGAATCCATTTAAGTGTCTGACCATATCTGACCTTTCCAGATTATAACCGGTGACATATTTCACTATCCTTGCCATATGGGAGGACCCTGTCCCCTTAATGCTTGCAACTATATTTATTATTTTTCTTGGCGCCTAAAATGCTAAATAACTCAAAAAGTCCATGGTAAAAAATGCTATAAACTTGCATACTGTTAATATAGTCCCCATGTAATAGACCACCGCCCTGATTCCTGCACCAGGGGCGCTACAGTACACGATTCAAATTGCTAATTTCAAAATGATGCCATTTCCACCGTTTGACCTACAGTGCTGGTTTTTTTTGACCTGCCTCATTTCTCATGATGAACAAAAAAGACTCAAGAACCCATAAAGTTTGCCATGATGTATTTTTCTGTACAATGAAAATTTGTCCAAAACTACAAAAATCTTTTCATGATCCATAAATCCAGGTGACTTGTCCTTTGGCATACAGGTGTCTCATACATGCCTCCTGAAAATATTTTCAGGAATAAGTGAGAACTTGCAAAATGGTGGACACAATGACTGATTACTGTACAAAATATGTATGCACAATGTGCATGTAGGCAATTCTTTATTGGAACAATAACCTATGCACTTTATATTCATTGTGCATCCAGATACCACCCCCATATTAGCTTATATAGATATAGACATTAGGTTCAACTTTACTGTCATTTAACAGTACAAGTACAGTACAACTAAATGCAGTTACCATCTAACCAGAAGTGCAAATAGAGGAGGTCAGAAAATTTACAAGTATTAAGTATACAGTGGATATAAAAAAGTCTATACACCCCTGTTTCAATGCCAGGTTCTTGTGATGTAAAAGAATGAGAAAAAGGTAAATCATGTCAGAACATTTTCCACCTTTAATGTGACCTATAATGTGAACAATTCAATTGAAAAACAAACTGAAATCTTTGAGGGGGAAAAATAAAAAACTCACAATAACCTGGTTGCATAAGTGTGCACACCCTTAAACTAATACTTTGTTGAAGCACCTTTTGATTTTATTACAGCACTCAGTCTTTTTGGGTAGGAGTCCATTAGCATGGCACATCTTGACATGGCAATATTTGCCCACTCTTCTTTGCAAAAGTGTTCCAAATCTGTCAGATTGCGAGGACATCTCCTGTGCACAGCCCTCTTCAGATCCCCCCACAGATGTTCAATTGGATTCAGGTCTGGGCTCTGGCTGGGCCATTCCTAAACGTTAATCTTCTTCTGGTGAAGCCATGCTTTTGTGGATTTGGATGTGTGCTTTGGGTCGTTGTCGTGCTGAAAGGTGAACTTCATCTTCAGCTTTCTAACGGACGCCTGAAGGTTTTGTGCCAAAATGGCCTGGTAATTGGAACTGTTCATAATTCCCTCCACCCTGACTAAGGCCCGGGTTCCAGCTGAAGATAAACAGCCCCAAAGCATGATACTGCCACCACCATGCTTCACTGTGGGTATGGTGTCCTTTGGGTGACGTGCAGTGTTGTTTTTGCTCCAAACATACATTTTGGAATTATGGCCAAAAAGTTCAACCTTGGTTTCACCAGACCATAACACATTTTCCCACGTGCTTTTGGGAGACTTGATGTTTGTTTTTGCAAACTTCAGCCATGCTTGGATGTTTTTCTTTGTAAGAAAAGGCTTCCGTCTTGCCACCCTACCCCATAGCCCATTCATATGACGAATACGGGAGATTGTTGTCACATGTAGCACACAGCCAGTACTTGCCAGAAATTCCTGCAGTTCCTTTAATGTTGCTGTAAGCCTCTTGGAAGCCTCGCTGACCAGTTTTCTTCTCGTCTTTTGATCAATTTTGGAGGTAATGTCTCTGTTGTGCCATATTTTCTCCACTTGATGATGACTGTCTTCACTGTGTTCCATGGTATATCTAATGCTTTGGAAATTCTTTTGTACCCTTCTCCTGACTGATATCTTTCAACTGTGGGTCGAGGCGGCAGCGGCCAGTCCTCGGCGGGTTCTGGCAGCGGCGACAACAGGGCAGCAGGGGGAGCTGACGGCGTCGGCCACTGGCCAGCTGGGGGAGCTGGCGGCGTCGGCCACTGGCCAGCTGGGGGAGCTGGCGGCGTCGGCCACTGGCCAGCTGGGGGAGCTGGCGGCGGTGACTCCGGGATGCCCACCACTGGTGCCTCGGTAGATGGTATTCCCCAAATCCCCGGTGAGAACTGGTACGGTGGGTCGTGAAAACCGGGCCAGACCTCGCTCCTTCCGGTGTCCGGGAACAGCTCCAGTGGCGGGACATACTGCCATTCCCGAAGGGCCGTCCAAAGGATGGTCTCAGCCAGCAGGGACTCCTCGACGGATTCCGTCCAGGTTCCCCTTGGGCACCCCCATAGCCCCCCCCTAAACATTTCCTAGGGAGACCTCTGGGTGTCTGGAGGGCGAGGTGCAGAGGCGGGCCGGGGACCCAGGTTTGGGGATCGTGCTGGCCTCTTGCTGCCCCAGCCAGCCTCTGGGCAGGCTGGAAGCAGCTGGCACCGAACTGGGAGACACGACGTACATGAAACATGTTGACGTTTTCAGGTCAACAGTGAGATCCCTCTGATGGTTTGGAAGGTCTCTGCGGACGATGGCTTTTGCTCTGAGATGCAACTAAGAAAATGTCAGGAAAATCCTACTAGAACAGCTGAACTTTGTGATTAATCAGTCACTTTAAATGATGGCAGGTGTGTAATGACTTCTTTTTAACATGAGTTTGAATGTGACTGGTTAATTCTGAACACAGCAACATCCCCAGTTATAAGAGGGTGTGCACACTTATACTTATGCAACCAGGTTATTGTAAGGTTTTTATTTTTCATTTTTCCCCCTCAGAGATTTTAGTTTGTTTTTCAATTGAATTGTTCACATTATAGGTCACATTAAAAGCAGAAAACGTTGTGACATGATTTTTCTTTGTCTCATTCTTTTCCATCACAAGAACCTGGCATTTTAACAGGGGTGTGTAGACTTTTTATATCCACTATATGTATATTACAAGTGTAGATGTGCAATGAAGCAAATGCTGTACACATGGCAATACTAAATGTGTAATAAGGCAAATAGAGGAGGGTAGAAAGTTTACAAGTTTTAGGTATAGTGTATGTTACACAGGGTTGGGTAGGTTACTTTTTAAATGTAATCCGTTACAGCTACAAGTTACCTGTCCACATTTGTAATCAGTGACGGAACTTTTTGATTACTCAAACTCAGTAACGTAATCTGATTACTTTGAATTACTTTTAGATTACTTTCATTTTAAGAGGCATTGGAAAACAAATAGGAATAGCCTATAACCAACTGAACACCTTTTGCGAGATCAATCAATACTTTTACATAACGTTTACATAGCTGGCCAAAAACGGAATTTGCATTTGACCTTATGGGTTGTGTAGGCCACAGTGCCTTTGGAAATGGGTTTCTAAACCATTGCTTTTTACTTCAATATGATTGGGCTACATCTCTACATTGCACACTAAAGGTCTGTCAGATATTCAGTCATTCCAATTAATCCAATAAACCTCGATCTTCCAGAATCTGACTTTTTATCTGAACATAACCCAAAATCTAATGACGCTTAAGCCTGTTCTGTTATTTGTGTTTTATTCATTTATTTAATTGCTTCAAAACATTGTTGAAAAATAAATGGCAACTACTCGAAAAGCGTATTGACATTGTTGTATATAAAAATGAAGATATCCGTAGCTTTTCGCGCATAAACTAAATCTGCAGTAGTCTGATGATTTGCTCCACAACCAACATTGTCAAAATGTCGCAGAAACCCCCGGCCCGCGAATGCACGTTTGCAATCGTGAACACCCGCATAGAAACAAGATTTACTCGCGCTAACGTAACCTGCGATTATTATGGCCACCAGTGATGGATTTTCAAAACGTAAATGAAAGAAATAAACAGTGATTATAAACCAGAACTCTTCGCTTAAAGTAAATGACGTCACGAGCCATTGACAACCAATGAACACAATTTTCAGAGATGCAAAGTAAGCAGAATCACATGGCCTACCTGTATGGACGTCAAATGCAAACAATCATCCTTTGGCAGAGTGCTTCCCAACACACCCTTTCTCCTCAAATGTCGTGGCAAATTCCATATAATGTTTCATATTGAAGGCAGCGCCACGTTACAGGTATCTAACAAATCGTTGCCTAATCTATTAATTAAACAATTCCTGTAAAGTTTCTTCGGTGCAACTCGTCTGTGTTCGGTATATTTGACAAATAAACCTTGAAACTTGAAAAAGATAAAACACTAGGTAGGCCTATTGCCTATCATTGTTCTGAGAATTATGCGTCGAGTAGATAACATTTTATATGACTCGGCTAATATTATTGAAGATATACTCTGTTTTCACCAGCCATCCAACCAACCAAAACAGAAGAAATTAGAAATTTAAACCAGCGCTTCCTCCGTCACTAAACTGGTTATGCGCGTCCACCTTTGCGCGCATGATGATCACACACAACTGAGGCGCGCAATTCATATTTTGGTTCAAAAAACGATGTTTTTATAACATTAAATAGTAAACAAGCATACAACGTGTCATAATTATTTCTCGCACCTATTTTTTTCAATTGAAGTAATCCAAAAGTAAACATATTTTTTCAAAAGTATCTGTAATCCGATTACAATATTTTTGTCGGTAAAGTAACGGATTACAGTTAATCACAGATTTTACGTGTGCTAATTAGCGATAACTAACTACTAGGACGAATCTTTGATACTGTTTGAGACAGGAAACCAACAGACAGGAAACCAACTTTGTTTCACCAGTTTAGCTAACCCCAATTCAAATTATGAAACGTTTTTCGATTTTATGTATGCTAATTAGCGTAATTGGTGTTAATTAACTGTTAGGGTGTATCTCTTGAGCCGTTCGAGCTACAGACAAAAAAAACAATTTGTTTCGCCAGTTTAGGATTTCCCTACTTCAAATTAGGAAACAATTATCGATTTTGTATGTTAATTAGCAGTAATTAGTTAATTAGCAGTAATTAACTAGTGGGCTAGAAGATCCGAAAGATCTTCAACTCACACCTCCGGCGGAGCTTTTCTGGCATCCCTGTGGAGGTTGGGGGCATCGAACCTGAGTGGTCGATGTTCAAAGCCTCCATTGCCGAAGCTGCGGCGGGGAGCTGTGGTCTAAAGGTCCTAGGTGCATCAAGGGGCGGTAACCCTCGAACACCCTGGTGGACACCGGTGGGCAGGGAAGCCGTCCGACTGAAGAAGGAGGCCTTCCGGGATATGTTATCCCGGAGGACTCCGGAGACGGTTGCAGTGTACCGACGGACCCGAAGGGCTGCAGCCTCTGCTGTGAAAGAGGCAAAACAGCGGGTGTGGGAGGAGTTCGGGGAAGCCATGGAGAAGGACTTTCGGTCGGCACCAAGGTGTTTCTGGAAAACC
>JACXGI010010857.1:6485-26590 GCA_016801175.1 Esox masquinongy
ACACCATGTCCAGTGACAGACCCTCCAAGCACACCATGTCCAGTGCGGGTTGGATCAAGTCCATGGATGGCACCCATCCCTAAAAAAGTGCCTTAGTCTCCCACAGACAATTACAGCAAGCTGTGCATTTTCTTGCGATGTGAGTTGCATGTAAGACTTGTGTTTTGCCCAGGACCATTTTCCCTTCCTCAATGTCTGCCACACCAGCTCTTGAACAGGTGACAGCCATGGGGAAACAATCATCAAGCCCAGCAGGTGTAAGCCACTGAGTTCCCTAGTCAATCTGGGCTTAACAGTGGCAAAACATTCACAAATATGCACAGTTCTTGACAGAGTCATGCTGTAGCACAAAAAAGGTGGCACTCTGGGGCCAGACAGCTCCCCGGTTCACCACGAACCCCAGTGACTGAGTGCCAGGGGTTCAGAGTCACAGACTGTCCTGCACACTGTGCACATACAATATGTGTAGAACAAGAATGTTTTGGATTTCTAGAGAACCAGGAAAAAGTGGTTGTATCAGCTGTCATGGACCTCCGACATGGGACCGGCCCAAATGACTTTAAATGTTTTCCTGTATGATGGAGCGCATTTACACACCAGCTAAACAAACCCCTGCAATTCTAGAGGGCAGAGCACCTTCCAACCAAACGGGAAATGCTGCTACAGATCTCTGGCACATGCAGCGCAGCTAAAACAGTACCGCCCAGCAAACTGAAGCAGATGTGGTCCCCTCTCATTGACAGGCACATGTACGCTCTGGTCGCAGCAAATAATCCTCCCCCGCCATACGAGGGAGCAGACCATCCCCTAACAAGCCAAGGAAAACTGGAAAAGAATTGGAACAGATCCAACTGTCTTTTCTCACATGTAGAGACGGGACTTTTATTAAGCTCAAGTTTTGAACATAACACATCTAAACACAGGGGAACCCTTAGTGAAAACACCATTTGCTGTCTGTGACGAATAGAAGACCACCTTGCCTGTCGTGGCGCACAATGTGTTTGTCTCTGGGCTTGTTTACACTGCAAGAGGAAGAATAAAACGCTAGATAAACTTATCTTAGTTTGCATAATCATTTCCGTAGCGTTTGAATTTACACCAGCATGTTTGAGACGTACCACACAGGACTGTGGCCGTCAATCACAGGAAAATCGAGTGATATCTGAGCACAATGCACAGAAAGTTGACACGGTTTCAACACAACTGCCTTCACGCTTGCAAAACTCCGGGAGGGGCTCTCTCAAAAAATGTGGCACACACTACCTCGGAAGGTGGCGTCTCAATATGATATCTCCAAGTCTCGAGTCTTCTTCGATATGTCTCAGAAAATGTAGCACAATGTAAACAAGCACTATGTCTCTGGCTTTGAGGTATACCCACAGTGAGCGTTTAGGGGCCAGAAACTTCCAGGCAGAATTCCCTCAGCTCATAGCATTGCTAAACACATGCTGCCTAGAACAAGGGTGCATTATTGTTATCAAAGACAAACAAGACAACAATCCTGAGTAACACTCCCTGAAAGAGTAATGGCGCATTCCATAGGGCATGATGTGACCTGCAAACCCGGCTTAGCGGTAGCCTTTGTTGCTTTGGTTCTGCCAGACATTTCCCTAGCCACCAGCTAGTCAGGCTAAAGAAAAAAAAATAGCTAGCAATACTAGCAGACACGACACAAAACAAACCTTAACACACAACCTCCCCAAGAGAGGTTCCCTAAGTGGACTCTTAAATTGCAGGGGCTTCTGTCGGGCTTGTCGTTTCACTTGGCCTTGTTTTAAAGTGGGATTGCCTAAAGTTTCAGTGAACTAAGGTGTTTGAGTCCAAACCAGTAGAGGGTTGTACCTACTGAAAGGGACCTACAGTATACTGATGATTCATGGACAGTGCTTGCACGTATAGCTCTGTCTATACATTTGAGATTGGCTACATTTCTTTGGGCTCAATCCCTTTTCCAAAAACAGAGGCCAGGCAACGCTTTGTTATTGTTTCAATCAAGGACTCGAAGTTTAAGGCTAGACTTTGAACTCACCAATGGGGTGCTTGGCCACAGAACGTGAAGTTGAATACTTGAGCAGCGGGTGTTCAGTCAAGAGAACAGGACAACTGTCTGGAGCTACGGCTTTCTGCATGACATAAAGATGTCTCAAAAGCTGAACAAACACACAACCTCAACACTAAACTCATTTTATTTCCAATGTAATAAGGGCAAGGTATGGGAAATGTTCAACATTACTGTGTTAAATGTAACACTTATAAGACCCTACTGAGATCAATATTACCTATGTGGATTTAAACATCCTCTCTATACATTAGTCAACTTCTTTGATCCTGACCCTTTTGGTTCCCTCTAGTTACCACACATTTACCATTAGAATGCACTAATAGTTAGTTTACATAAAATAAACGTAATAATAAAAATGTAAATGTAATAACCATATGATTGAATCAATAAGATAATTTATTATTCATACAACAAATCACCTGTAACATGTCAGTAACAAGGTTTATCCATAGCAACACATTTTTAATTTTCTTGCAGTGCTGTTAATAGGAGAGTTAGGATTTTACAAGAAGCCTAGTTTAAGATGGAAAAGGACTGTTCAATTAAGAAAGTGGCCCAGCAAGTAAAGACTTTCCAAGTTCACCTTAATGTAATGCATCATCTGGAGGTTGAAGTGGTCTTTTGAGCTCTCCAGTATGAGTGTACAACCCATGTTGGAGGTGGTGTTGTGGAGGTCAAAGATGACATCATAGGCATCAGGGCTTCCTTTAGGTCCAAATATCTCATTGATCTGCTGGGCTCTCTTGACCTCATATGGCAGGTCGTCACCACTAGGGGCGCTGTGGAGAAACCACTGACATGTCATTAACCAGTTACAGCTAGTTTTGTTCAACTCCCGTCAACCAGTTATCAGCTTGTTTTGTTACTTAACCCAACTAAACTGACATTAACAGGCTACTCAAAATCTCTGGTTAATTGTATGGAAGTACATTATGTCATCCAGAACATGGCTACAAAAACTGAGGCTGTTAATGATTGATATTGAACACTTACACTTTAACCCATTTTCACCAAACAGTTGTCAATTGCTGGCCATAAAAAGTGAAACAGTTAACTCCCTCTCAGCTACAGTCTTGATAGGAAATACTTTCCAGCTGGTTGTGCAACAGGTTTTTAGAGCCATCATCTTAATGTTCTAAATTTGGACTCCATGTCCCTTGACTTAACATTACTGTGATTCACAAAGAAAATACTGTCTAGACATCAAGTCAGCAACAGTTAATGAACGTATGATGCAACACATGGGACAATATAGGAATATGTTTACAAGCACTTTTGTATTGAAAAAACATTTTCAATAGTAGGAAAAAAGATGTGGTAAAAACTAACTTACGGCTTCAGGGTAGAAGCTGTGCAGGTTCCTGTCAGATACAGACTTGAGGCAATGTTAACTGCATGTTGCCATGTTGTCAAGATACTCTCAATGGTACAGGGTGTGTATCTTTTATATTTTCTTTTCACAGTTGAATCCTAAGAATACAGTATGTGTTTAATAGTTTAAACTGCCTGCAAACTCTAAACTGTAAACTCTAAATCACATGGTGGTAATGTACACGCGATATTTCAGTATCATATTAATCATCCACCATTATGTGAACCCCAATAACTACTAATAATTCTAGGAAAATGATTATTTTGTAGCTTCACTGCCTCTTCAGACAGGTCAGCCGATGCCCTGTGCATGTGCTTTATCCTCATTAATACACATAACACTTTAATATCACACAATCGCATGACAAATGTTAAGAAATATCGCCACAGATGTTAGCAATGAATTCATATGTATTGCAAAACATGACACAATGTTGAGTATTGAAGTAACACATCTTTAATAGAACTGTAACATTTAGTTAACCGTCCCTTTAACACAATCCCCATTTTTAGTCCTTTGAAAATATCATAGAGTTGTGTGGTTGTTTCATCGAACTACGGTCAACTCAAGAATTTTTGGCACCCGTTATGAAAGCGAATGCAAAAAATAAAACACAAACAATGAGTAATATTTTGAGCTTAAACATTTAGTTGTCAAAACACGAAATTTTAATGAGGTATGTTTTTAGAAAAACATAGGCTTCAATATTATTGGCACCCCCATAGTCAATATTTTGCAAAGCCTCCACTGGAGTGGTCAACAGCTCTGAGCCTCTTCCTGTAAAGTCTGACAAGGTTAGCGCACACTTTGAGTTATCTTGGACCACTCCTCCATGCAGCACATTCCAAGGTCCTTGATAGCCTTACGTCTGCGCTTGTGGACTGCACTTTTCAATTCAGACCACAGGTTTTCAACTGGATTCAAGCCCGGAGACAGAGGCGGCCATTTTGAAACACTGATTTGGTGGTGCAGCAACAATTTTTCCTTATTAATTTTTATGTGTTTTGGGGGTCACTGGCTTGTTGGAATGTCTCAATGTCCTGGCAGAGGCGACTGGTTTTAGGTTAAAATACCTTGGTACTTATGCCACTAAGAGCCCCTGTACCACTAGAACAGCGCCAAAGCATCAATGACCCACTAGCATATTTTACTGTGTACAGTATATCAGGTGTTTTTCTTCTATGCAGCACCCTTTTATAGCCAAACTTGCCAATGGTGTGCATAGCCAAAAAGTAAACCTTTTCTCTCATCTAACTACAACACATGGTTTGAACTTAAGTTCCAATAATGCTTGGCAAAGTAAGGTCCTCTTGTGCATATTTATGCTTAAATTCAAGGAACACATTCACATTTTTGAAGAATAAAATCGCACAGCATTTGTTCACCCTCAAACGCAGCACATTTCTATGCACCATAGTCTCACAACCTTGCAATTCTAAGCACAACGTTTTTGAAGATTTTAAACTATAATAACGAAGCCAATCTTCAACGATTCTTAGTTTGCTGCATGCAACCTCTCCCGGCTACTGATACACAATACCGTTGGAGAGCTGAAATGTGTCTTTCCTCTTTTGCCTTTTTTAACAATTCCAAAACAACAAATGCTCACATGCTGAACCAGCATGTTCTCCAAGCTGCACCAACAGCATAATGGCACCTGTGCAGCTGTGTTTCACATTTTTGTCTCTTTCTCCCCCCAATGCCCAACTCCCCTTTTGACTGCATATCTAGCAATGTCCGGATAGTCAGGACCATCATGAAGCACAATGGAGACATGTAGGTCTGGCAATATGAATTTATTCTCCCTTAGTAGACTACGCAAGACAAAATGCCAGATTATGAAAATGTCTAATGGGAAGAGAATTTGTGAAAGGCAGTATAAAACCACAGAAATCAGTAGAGGAATGACTACCAGTATCTAATTTAGGAATAAGCTCTGTGCATAGGTCTGATATAAATAGAAACGCTATAATAAGAATGTCTTCAAGGAGGTAATCATCTTAGCAGGCCAAACAGATGTATCAACAACAAAGTTGTATGCCGTGTAAATACACGAATTCAAGATATATGGTGCTTGCTTTACCTCCATATACATTCTTTTTGTTGCCCTATTCTTCAATTAAGCATTAGCAATTAATGCTAATGTAGAAGCAAAACAAACAATTATACATCATTAACAAGTGGGCTAAAATTGAGTTGAGCTATACAGTATTATGAAATATTAACGTCTGTCAGTCCAATTCTTCCACGGTCATGCACTTGAAACAACTCCAAGCTCATTTGGAATTCAGTCACGTTCTGCTCACGTTTTGCCCAGAGGCTGGCTGAAAATCAGCTGTCTTTGTGTACAGTAACAATAAAAACTTAAGTATTTCTATAATAAGGTATTGTGTCAACTGCAATCAATGCGTAACAAAACACGAATTTTTATGCCGCGACAACTTAAGTATCCTACACCTATATTGCATTTCCATATTTGTCTCTGGACAATGTCGTTCAGTGTATATATTATATACATGACTTCATATTAGGAACTAAATAACATGGTACAGACAGATTAATACGAGTCAAAGGTCCCTGCAATTTACCTGAGATTCTCTGTCGTGAACGCTCGATTCAGATCTGTGTCCATATATCTAGTGCATTTCTCCACGGCTCTTGGGTTCGTTATAAAGGGTTTCGTCTCAACTCCCTTTCTTTGGATCTCTTTTCCATTCTTTATCCATAGATTTACAAGCGTTATGCCTGACATTTCATTTCCGTGCGTGCCTCCAAAAATAGCAACTCTTCTGGCCTCGTTAAAACAAGAGACATTGCTAATTGAAGTCATAGTGGTGGTGAGTGCTGGAATATTCAAGAGTTGATAAAAGGCCTCAGAAAGCGCGAGTTTGATGACTCGGAAAGCAGCCGCGGAAAGTTGCAAGGGCTATAAAAACACTGTTGACGTTTCTTAAATGACTGCTGTTCGGGTTGCACACTTACATAATGTCGCCGCTGGACTATTGTGACGACTCATCCAACATAACTGTGTCGTGTTGTACATTACTTGAGAGGGTTGAGATCCTCCCACAATAGCCGCCTATCCATCGACAAAGGTTATGGATTGATATGGATTGGTTGGGATAATGATTTTACAAAATAAAGCCTGTTCACACGCAATCTTAAAAATGAAAACGACCTATGTAATACCCCCTTCTCTTGCAATAGTGATCTATTAATATTCTATGCTTATATATTTTCCACTCTAAGTTAAGGGAGTTGGTTTCGACTTGACATCTAGCACAACAGTTTTACGTAAATGTTCTGAAGGGAATGACATTCGTCATGTTTTATGAAACTCAAGTTATTAACTGAACAATAAACAAATGTAACTAAATGTTAGGATTAGTTACTCATTAATTTGGCAGTACAAAAGAAATGCTGTTGGCCTAAAAAACATCAAGAGCGACTGTAATAACAACGAGTTGAAGCAGTATGGTAGGCTACTTAATCTTAAAATGAACACTAGGTGGCAGGGTAGGATCAAAATAATCTATATTAAATACAAAATATGCGGAGAATAATGCTGAACATGTTTACTGATCATCTAAATATATATATATATGCATGCATATTAATCAAATGAAAATAGTCGTTGCTCTACTGAATAATCGATTGGCAAGGGTAGCCTACTATGGCCGCGCGAGAATAGGGGGTAGATCTATGACATTACACAAGAAAACTGAGCAAAAGCATAACTACATTTAGCCTGCTCTTACATTACCCTAATTTAAGGTCCATAAATCAAGTGGATTAACAAGTAGGCAAGAAAACGGCAAATAATTTCAGTACCCAATACTGAGCTTCCCGGGTTCTCATTGTTTAAATAAAATAAATAATTTATGGATATTGGGCAAGTTTATCCTGCCCTGAGATTTATGAATAAAAAATCCTAAGAATTCCATTTAGGATCTTTGTAATTCATCCCCTATGTATTGGTGAATATAGATCAAGGCTGTCCAACCCTGTTCCTGGAGATCTACTGTCATGTAGGTTCTCCCTCCAACTCTAATTTAGCACATCTGATTCTAATAATTAGCTGGATGAAAGGCTTCACCAGGTTAGTCACAAACAGGGCTGAAGAGACAGTAGATCAGTAGGACAGTAGATCTCCAGGAACAGGGTTGGGCAGCCCTGATATAAATAATTAAGATGTTTAGCCATCCAAATAGTTGAAATAGGTCGAGTGCCTTATAAACTTGATCATTCCCTGTGAATTCTCATACATGTCTTTAAACAATGGACAAACAGCTGTCAGGTGGTGTATAACCTCGCTTTAAAAAAACCCAGTTCACTTATAATTCAAAGGCCACCCATCAAACAACTTTCCAGGCTATAGATTGTTTTACTCAGATGGCAAGCATCATGTCAATACCCCAGAGTCCTTGTATTTTATTCCACAGTTGTGAAGAAATCCTGTTTTGCATTATGCAGTTTCTTCCTTTTCTTTGCTTTTGAAACCAGTTGATGAGAGATTGATACAGGATCAGGATTATTCTGTGGTAAAGGCAAACAGTCTGACATCACTTGCTCAAACATGGTCTCCCTGTCTTGTCCTCTCTCTGTGTCCAGCGGGGCTACTGACTTCTTTTTAGTTCCCTTTCCATTTATTCTTTTTGCCAACTGACTGGTTTCATTGCACTGGGGCACAGAACCCTGAGTCGCTTCAGTTAACATTGCAGAGCTATTATCATCTGGATATCCTTCATCAGAGGTTTTCCTCTTCGTCTTTCTCTTCTTGCTATCGGAGGATATAACAGCACTTGCATCGTCCAGTCTCACTTCCATAATATCCAAGTTGTCAGTCTTTCCTTCCAGGCTAGGATTTTGAGCAGCTGTACTGTTCCTCTGGAGTAGTTGAGCTACATCATGATTTAGTCTTTCCCCAGGTTTGGCATGGGTGCCAGACTTTTTCTTTGATTTTCTCTGAGATACAATGTCAACTGGCGTCAATACAGATTTCTCCCACTCCTCCAGGAAAATACTCCCTTTGTCCAGGGGAGCTGCTGTATCCACGTGGTTGATAGGACAATTGTTTTTAGATCTCTCTCTTTTTGTCTTACTTTTTCTTTTGCTTATGATCTCATCAGTTTCAGACACTAAAGTCAAACTCTGAGATGGAGTGTGGTCCTTTTGATTGTTCTCTGTTGTGTTCAGAGGTATTGTTAAATCCTTATCCTTACTTTTTTTCTTTCTTTGTGGAAATGTGTCTGTGGTGTCAGACACAGCATTTTGGAGAGTGTCATGGTGTTGTTGAATTTTATCCTCTTGACGTACAACTACGGTGTCATTGTCAAGGGAATATTTCCTCTTCTTCTTCTTCTTCCTTGTAATCATGTCTTCAGCCCTCTCAGTCTTCTGTTTTGGTATGTGCAAATTCTGGTTTTCTTCATGTTTGCGCATTTTCTTCAGTTCATTTATTTCATCAAATGGATATAAAATGCTTGCACTAAGAGGTATCATTTCTGAATAATTTCCTGCAGTCTCATTACTACAGAAGGAATGTCTTTCCTTTTTAGTCTTTTTAATTTTCAGAAGAGAAACTGCACTATTCCTTTGCTCCATAGAAACCTCCATGTCTGAAATTGTTTTATGATTCTTCTGGTCTATTAATTCAGCATATTGGAATATAGAATTCTCAATTGTTTTCTGGCATATCTCAGTATTTACCTGTAGGTTTGTGTCATTATATATTGGGGGGACTGAAATGTATCTTTTTTTTTGGATTCCTATAGCCTCGTCTAGGTGTAATTCTGAACTCAATTTATGTAAGTGTTCATTTTCAGGTGTGTCATGTGCTATGGAATTCTTATCCTTTTTCTTTTTTTTCTTCAGTTTGTCATCCCTCAGAACTATAGCACCCCCTTCATCACGGGATAATAGCTTGACATTTTGGTCCTGTCTTGTGACCATTTCTTCATCATTACAGTGTGACTCCCTCCTACTCTCCTTGTTTCTCTTCTTTTTCCGTGGCATAATCATTTCACCTGACACAGAATGGCAGGCCATATTATCCTGGATAATCTCAGAAGCCTCTCCTCCCAGTACGGCGTCTGTACTCACAGAGCTGACTAGATCCTGATCCTTTCGAACTTCTAGACATGGAGGTTGACCAATTGTCTCATCCATACTTTGATCATTTTCGCTCCCGCAGAACTTCTTTTTCGTCTTCTGCTTTTTCTTCTGGCCTTCAGCCCTAACAGCAATATTTATGATGGCTGGATCTGTTAATGAGAGGTGGAGACCTCTGAATTCAGGTTCAGCCTCTGTTTCTCTAGTCTGGTTCTGGTGGTCACTTTCCTGCACTTCATTATTAGGTGAACTTGTCTCCACGGCCAGATGTTTCCTACTTATGTCTTCATCCTCACTGAAAAGTTCTATATTTCTAACTGTGTCCCAGTCTGTCAATGAAACATCTCTGTTGTCATTGTCTTCCTGTCCATCTATACTGTCAGCAACATCTATCTCAGATTCTTCTGCATCAGTCTCATTGTGACTCAGATGAGATGAATTTCTCATCACACGACTTCCTGATTTTGGGTTAATCCTCTTTTTGGACATTTTATCTTTCTGTGACTTGCTTCGCAATGAAAAGCTCTGCTTTGGTGTTTTGTCTTCCCATAAAGGAGTTTGTTTTACACTTGGGAGATGTGTTTTCCCTTTGCATGGTTTCTGTATCTTAGTGGAGGAGTCTTTGCTGGCTTCAGAGAATGGATGATGCCAAGGTTGTCTATTTGTTTTCTTCAGAAATGGTGTAAAAAGGTAATTGTCCTATATGAAAGAGATGTTTGACAGTATTAAATGCTAAATCACATACTCATAAGATCAGAAAAGGAAAAACTAAAAGGGCCTAGATTAAATATAAGATTATTTTAAGTCTTACCACCACTCTGATGTCATCATCACTATTGTCACATTCCTTCTCCTGTCTATAAGCCCAAAGAAAGACCCATCACTATACATCTCAAAAATACAAAATCATTCAAAAGAAGCTCAATGGGAGAATGTGTTCTACTCCGTGTCATAGTGTAAATCTAGCTAAAGAGCACTGAACATTTCCAGGAAACTTACTCTGACAGTGGAGATAGTTCTCCTTTGTCATCCAGATGTCTCTTTGGTAAAGCGGGGGCTAGAGTTGCTTTTCCTTTAGAAAATTTCTTCAGGGTTTTGATACATCTAAAAAATCCTCCAATTGCTGAACTCTATTGGAAACAGATGGATTTAATGTCAGTGAGACTGAGAAAACATTTAGATGTGACAAAAAGAAAAAATAAGCATGTAAATTAAGCCTGTATATGATGCAAATCAAAAGTATCAGAAGCTGGACAGTAACTTGAGTCAAGGGGAGTTGCTTACTTACCGCAAAGGTCACACTCTTCCGTAGAGGTAGGTGAGTGTTTCTATATGCTCTTTCCCGACTAGATAGTCTTTTGCCTCTGTATACCCTCTCCAGGAAGGGAAAGGAGTACTTTTTCAGTCCAGGTTTCTCTGCTTTCCTCTTGGGATGTTTCACAGCAGGTGAGACTTGCTGCTTCCTTTGGTAAGGGACAGGTCCATCTTCTGCCCATGCTTCCTCCTCTGATTCTACAGAACATGAGAAGTCTAAACTCTTGCTTGACTGATATCTTCTCACAGACCTCACGGCCAAAGACACTGGTGCTTGAGTTATGAACAGGCTGTCCGCGGAGTCACTGCAGAGAAACAATGAATGACATTATAACAAGGATAAGCGACTTTCATTGCATTATTGAAACATTATGTAGAAGCACGGCAGAGGGAACAACGACTTAATCTTTACATGTGTGCTTACCTGTCGGCTGAAGACTCATGGTCAGTGACAGGATGAGACAACATGTGTTTCTGTCCATTAATCGAAGCCTCGAAATACTGTGAAATTGTTTTCACAATTTCCAGATCGGGTGTCTCCAGAACTATCTGGGAGGAATGTTCATCTGATTCTGCTTCATAAACGCTTTCTGAGTCTAACCGGCAGACCTCATCCTTTTCTTCCATGTTGTTGTTGTTGTTGTTGTTGTTGTTGTTGTTGTTGTTGTTGTTGTTGTTGTATGGATGGTTGGTACCGTTTCAACGCAAGCGTATATAGCGGTTACCGCTTATAACAACAGACCGCACACGCGGGTGGCTTTAGATTTATACGGTCAACCAGGAAGTGAGGCGAGTAGACATTACACGTCACATGACAGAATAGTTGTTGGACAACTAATGTTCTTCATAGAGTTGGAAAGTTGGGAAGATCTCAATTTCATACCACTAGCGTCCTATTTTTTCGTCCCCTTCTCAATCCCCATTGGAGGATTCGAGGAGATTTTTAAAAAATGTCAGATTGAGCTTCCCTCATAGTCTTGCACCTAACAAGTGATCTTTAATCGCTCGAGGCTTGTGATTCCTACAGGATACAGAATGGCAGACCTCAGCAAGACTGAAAAGTTTAAACTGTTTGTTCCGGAATTGAAGGATTTATGTGAAGGTGTACTTATCACAAAATAGCTGTTTATTGTCCTATTTCTTGAACGGCACTTAATTCATGTTGCTTATCTGAATTGCTACAGTGGATGTAATATGGTGCTATGCTATGTAACAGACCAAAAGCTTCACGGTAACTTTTTATTTGCTTGTTAGTGTTGCAGAAAGGGCTGAAGAACAACTTTGCAGACGTGCAAGTTTGTGTTGTGGATTGTCCAGACCTCACGGAAGACCCATTTCGATTTCCCGTCAAAGGTAACACGCATTGAGAATAATAAAGTTTTTTGGGGGGTGAAAATGTGTTCTTGTATGGCCACATTTCATGTAGTCCTTTGGGTGCGAAGCTTTCATCGTTAATATTGCTCAGTCCACCTTATTACCCAACTGGAGTTCATCAGGAGGAATCAGCTAATACAGTTCAAATTCCCACCAATTTCACTAATTCATTATTTTTGTATGTTAGAGGAGTGCCGAGGACTCGGATGAAACGAGAATCGTTATGGATATGTGGATTTTGCTGGATACGATCATTTCATTATCCATGATCGGATAATTCAGCAACCACACTTTGTGGATTGCTGAGTTCATAATTGGATGAGTCGGCTGTCAGTAAAAACAGGGCGTCAGCGGCTACTGGGACGGTGAACCTGCTGCTACGATTTGATTCTGATAAGCCACACCTGCTGTCTTTTCCACAGAGAAGCTGAATGTGACGTTCAGTGAAAACCGTTATGTCTCAAAACTGTCAAAATGGTAATGCTTCGATGGAGCAGGTCATATGAAAGACTGTAAATAAATACCTCACTCAAAACGTTAACGCTACGATGGAGCGAGTCAACTGCCGTTAAAACAAAAAGCGTCCCCGAAAATTAATGTACCGTCATGAATGCGCCAATTTGTGCCCTGTGTCATCAAAACCACTTGCTTTCACAATTGTAATTTCGTGTCTGACGTATATAGTTGTTTATACTTGTAGATAATGTACATATACATTAGAGAACATATTACACCACCATCCCAAAATGGAAGGTTTAAATAAATATTTTGTTAATCACAGAAGTCCCAGACTGCATCTTTAGATCCAATTGAAAAGCCTTGATTAGAATGGAAGAATTCCATGAACACCGACTAAAAGATCTCAAGGATCTGGAGTCTGAATGGAGGAATGGTCATAAATGTAGGCTATTATTTATTATTTTTTTAGTCATTTACAGTAGATGACTGTCTGATTCAGATCAACTTAAAGTTAGTAGATACATTTTAACAAGCTAGGTGGAAAAATCAAGCAACTCAGTTTGTATGTTCTACTCAATAATTTCACTGTCATCAAAATTCATGGCTGGAAAGAAGACAATACAAACCAGAACAAAAACAATAGGTTTTTAACCAGTGAACTGCTGGAACCTTAATAGTAAACATAGCAAGCATTAGTTCATGAAGTCAACAGAGGGGTGTTTATAGAGTTGTTTTAGGTAGTCTTTGACTTGACTGTTTTTTTGGTAATTAATGGTTTATTCCGTTAGTAATCATTATTGAGGTATGCATATTATGTTGTTGTTTAAATTGTATTGCCTTGCATTTCCCCTGTCACGCTCTGAGTTATCAACAACTTAATATGAAGCTGCTCTTTACCTCTTACAGGGTTGTGTGGCAGTCCACGCATTACAGATGTTGGGGGAGTGCCCTATTTGGTACCACTGGTGAAAGTGGACAAGGTAGGCTACAAAGAAATTTGACTGAAGTCATTTTACATTAATACATAAAGGACCAATACATTAAATTCGGTGATTGCAAAGTTTTATATATGAAATTATTTTAAGATAAATTTTGCATAGATCATTTTGTATTTTGATATGGTGTTGAAGGACCTATGTAACTTTTCTGAAAAAATAATGGATAATTATTTGATTTGACAATGACAGTGCATGTATTGATTTTTTTTGGTGATCAAATGTTTTTATTGTTAACTCAATCATCATACACTAATGCAAAAAATAACACAGAGTAAACTTGATAATTATTTGTACACCTCCATCCCACCTGAGTGATCCATATGTCTAGTTTAAACCACTCCCTATAACAATGACTTTGCATTTTCCACTGTATTAGACCACATTATTAATTTTCTTTCATTCACACTGTGTATTCGAGCAGTTGCCATTCCATGTAAACAATATCAAGAAATGTAAAAACTCCATGCCATGTTAGTGCATGTGGACCATGAAAAACCATAACTCCATCTAAAGTTATGGTTTTTCATGTATTGTTATTGTGCATGAAAGCATATTCTACAAAATTTAACAAGTATTAAATAAAATGTGGGGAAAACTAAAGTTTTGTTTTATTTACTGCTTTGCCTATTTTGTAGTCAAAAGATTGGGGTGTGGTATTAATTTTTACGTTATTGTTATGGGAAAAAAATGTTTTACACTTACTGTCCATTTTCCCACAACGTAGGCTACTGTGCTTACCCTTACCATTGTAGATTAGCCTCTGGGTGTCTTACAGAAAAACCAAAACCACACCCTTGTTCCAGAGACTCTAGTGAATATCATTTTTATGGAACGTGTTTGTAAGTGCACTTGATGAGGGTGATTTTCCCACTGATTCTTTAGGTTATTGTAGCTTTTGGTTGATAGCATGTCTTGTGGGCGTCTTACATCAAAACTAAACACATCCATTTGTTCCAGAGACTCTTCTGATTCCAATAGTGTTATTTATAGTACCAACCATACTTGCAGCTCCAACCATTTGGTCATCATGATTGTTATTTGACAAAACAACCACCACTCACGAATCTGGACGGATTCAGCTGTATTTAACGGCCCGTTTCGATTCACATTTTGGCATTTTGTGCCAAACATACAAGCCCACAAGCAACCAGCGAAGTATTATTTACTGTAATGGCTAACATCGCCTAGTTCGCAGGATTCTGCTGAACAAAGTAAAAGAAAAATGGCACCGCTGACACAAACACAACAGAATCTGGTGACAAATAATGATATGACCATATTGATAGACTGACGATAGACGCGTGTGGACTAATTATTGATCCAGCAATGTATATAACTTCTACCCCAAGGAGTACAACATGGACTCTGTATCAAAAGACCTCGAGCTACCTGGAGCGTTCATTCTTGGTGCAGGAGCTGTGTCTTCCAAAACTGTCGGAATGAATGCTGAGGTAGTCTAAAAGTATCTTGCCATACATACAGTATTTTGTATGACATTTTTCGGATTAATTTATTAATCAACTTGGCCTTACTTGACTCACTTGAAGACATTTAATCCTCACCTCACAGTTGATGCCTCTGGTGCTCACTGAAGCTGAGGGGAGGCATGCAGTGAATAGCAGTTGGATTTCCTCAATCAATCCAGCAGATGGCCAGTGCCTGCTGGAGAAATACAGTGACCAATTCTCAGACTGCAACTTCGGTCTGCTGGCCAATCTGTATGCATGTGAAGGAAAGCCTGGAAAGGTAAGTAATAAATTGTGGATGGTGTTTAATTAATTCCATGTTTTGCTATTTGGAAAAATAATAAGGATTTTGATATTCATATCAAATAGAGTGAGATTTAATTTGAATTCTGTTTAACCATTGTGCAATAATCATGTTTTGTGTTCCAGGTGAATAATACACTCCATGGGTTATGCATTTATTTTATATGAAGAATTTGCCCTTTACGTTAATGATTTAAATAATGTTTTACACAAATAAAGACCATGTCTGTGTTCCAAATGTTTACTTTAGTTCAACAAATATTAGCAGAAGAGAAGTGTCTCTGAACTGGTTGAGTAATCAGGGCTAAACATTTAGTTTCTCCCTGTTCTGGTCAGGTCATTGAGGTCAGAGCCAAAATACGAACTGGAGAAGAGAGCCTGGTGGGTGCTCTGAGGAAGACCATGGAGAAACACTACCTCGATAAAAGCCTGGCTTTGGGGGGTACCTTCGTCATCCAGAAAGGGAAGGCCAAAATCCATATCATGGTAAAAACTTAAAACATGTAGTGGACACGGTTTACAGACATTTTGTTGTAGTTTTGAGACATAACTCATGTACTGGTGATTAATTTAAATGTTTGTCATGATATAACAGCAATTGACACCAATAGTCAAAACTCAGAACAGCCTGTATTACTGATGCCAATGTTATATCGAATCCCTTATATTGTATTTCTGGCGCCCCCTGTGTATAGCCAAGGGAGTTCTCAGCCTGCCCACTCAACACTGATGACGAGGTGAATCAGTGGCTAAAACACTTTGAAATCAGTGCACCTCTCATTTGCCAGTCTGTGATGGTCTCCAGAGACCCGGTAAGTATGGGCTTAATCTAGCATCTAACAGAATTTTGTTTGCTATCTGCACTATGTTGTGAATTGACTTTTTTTTTTTTTTTGCAATCCAGGGTTTAGACTTACGTGTGGAGCACACTCACTGCTTCAGTTACCATGGAGAGGGTGGCCACTACTACACAGACACCACTCCTGACATTGTGGAATACTTGGGCTACTTCATGCCTGCCGAGTTTGTCTACCGTATTGACCGACCAGAGAAAACCCACAACATGGGGAGAATCTGAAACCTGACAACAGTTGACAGTTACACCAAAGTATTTTGATCTGGATTGTTTCTTACATTGTGCATTGTCAAAAGGGCTTTGCTCTGATTCTTTGAAAACAAAACTCCACATGGTTTAAGTCAAGACAGCACGATGGATTAAAAACTAAACGAGGGTAACAATGACACAGAAACATCTCAAGAACACAATCAAGTAATGGTGACATTTCATTATGTTGTTCTCTGGAGAATAAACTATACATTCTATGATGAAACTATCTGTGGTTTTCGTGTTATTTGCCAGATTTCCTCCCACATCTCATACCCCAAGTTCCCAACCATTGGTAGCCTTAAAATGGTTGTGGGTCATTAACGTGTTTTTTTTTTCAACAAACATCAACAACGTAGGCACTCATGAACCTTGCTGTCATGAGTCTAACAAGTGGCATCTGCATGTATAGGACAACGATACACTTTATAATTAAATATCAACTGATTTTCCAGCGTTCTCATTAAATTATGTATCATTTCCAATAAATAATGCATTCACTTCAGTTTGGTCCACAATTCTTGCTCCATAGTTGGACACTGGAGATTGAGAACCGGTAGTGTACCTCAATGTTTATCATGGTCACTTCTTGGGTTTCCCTTGAACGTGTCTTCTATTCACCAGCATATCGTCCTCCAGGATACTGCCCTCTACTGACGCAACTGGACGAAACCCAATAATGCAAGTTTCCCACAATGCTGCCGCATCAGTCCGGAAGTGAGACGTTTATTGACAATATGGCCACTCGACTTAGAAGGGGGAAATTTCGGATTTGACAGTCGAGTCCACTCGGTTGCAAATAAACCCATTACCACCGTCTAAGATCGATACATATGAATGAAGGGACTCACGAATCCGCGGGATGTTGTCATTGAGCTGAGGATACATTCAGACCGTGAAAAATGTCGTTTTTCAGGAGGAAAGGTATGAAACGAGGATGCTAGTTGTGCCTGCTAGCGAGAGCCGAAGGGTGTAAGAAACCAGAGGCTCGCGGGAGAGGTTAAGGAATGTGCAATGGATTTTGGAAAATCAGTGAACAATTCTGTTTGAAATCAAAGCCTTCGCCAAATGTCCTCTGCGTAATTAAGCAGAGACATGTTTCTTCAACTATCTGATTGAAATCGAAAGAAATAGAACTACCCAAAAGATCTGAAATCAGTGTTCGCTAGCTAGCTACTGTACAATAATGCATCTCTCACAGTACAGTAACTTGTACTAGTACAAGTAACTGCTGATGCTTATAGAGTCTCAGACGATGAAGATTTATTATATTTTTAACCTGAATATCATCATTAACCGAAAATAGACTAACCAAAAAGCCTTCAACTTGGTTTATGTCACAGTAATGTTTATGTCAGGTCACTTTGGCAAGCGTCCATGCCAGTCAGATTCCTTGACACATAGTGGTACGTTAAATTAATTAATGGAATGATGGTGTAATGGCATTGGCTACAGCCAGCTCTTTAGACCTACTTATACAGCTCTGGAAAAAATTAAGAGACCACTGCACCTTTTTCTTTCCTTTCCAAAAAAGTCGAAAAGGAAGGTTTTGAGTGAGGAACAGAAGGGTTCAATTTGCAGTGGTCTCTTAATTTTAACCCTTCTGTTCCTCACTCAAAACCTTCCTTTTCAACTTTTTTGGAAAGGAAAGAAAAAGTTGCAGTGGTCTCTTAATTTTTTCCGGAGCTGTATGTAAAAGTCCCCTTACCTGTTACATCAGTAGATTGCCAGCGGTAGACTGCCTAAAAGTATATACACAAAGAAATAGTAATGCACGTACTTGTGTAGGCCAAACTACAGACTTTGATTACACACACTTTTCTCAACAACTCCTGTACAGTATTAAGCTTAGGGTGCAAACCATGGATAATATGAAGTGATGATGATAACAATCATGTGCAGAACCCTATTTATATACAAAGTTAAATGAAATTCTAAAGCCCTTTGTGGTGGGTAGATATTGACGTCACTGTACTCATCTGATGCCTCGAATGAAAAATAGGTTTCCATCCTTCTGGCGGCCTGAGGGCTGGTCTGTGCATCTGCTGACCTACTGACAGCTGATAGCCAATCAGATAAACTCTTTGTGTCATCTGCAAAAGGTTCAGTTTCACCACACAATTGTAATCAGGCGTATTCTGTTACTTCATGTAAAGGTGGAGGACTGAAATGGGTACCAAAACTGGTATTTGTGTCCAGATTGTGAAGTTGGAACAATGTACTGAAAAGCCCTACTGACATTGCAAGAAAGTTGAAACAAGGACAGAGTTCACCTTTCAGCATGACAAAGACCCAAAGCCCATAGTCAAAACTACAATTGCGTGGGTAATAAATAAATTGGTAAATCCCCTTTGGCCCTGTCAAAGCCCTGACCAGAATCTAATTAAACGTGTGGCAGGACTAGAAGGTTGTTATCCATCAATGCTTCCCAAGGAACTTGACAGAGCTTGTACAGATAAAGAAGAATGGTCAAATATTGCCATATCTAGTTGTGCAAAGTTGGTAGAGAGTATAATTACTACCAAGTTTATCCACCAAGCTGCCATGTCTTCTACCAAGTATTAATTCAGTGCAGTGGAAACTCATCCAATTCTAATGATTCAGCTTTTTATTTTAAATAACTAATTTTATTAAACATTTTAAGCCAAGGTCCCCTAAAGTTTGGAGTTGGGGGGGGGTGTACAAAACAATAGCTGTAATTGACATGTATGAAATTGAGTTATTGACACAGTAAATTGTGAAAACCTTTTAAGAGGTGTGTAGTCTTTCTGTGATACTATATGCTCGGTGCATGAGTTTAAGAAAAATAATTGTTTCTTTAATGAACTGGAACAAACCAACTCTCCCAAATCCAGTGACTTAATTTATAAGAGTTTGTTTTATTTGACGGATACTCATTGCATGCTTGGTTTCTCACCTGGTCTCAGAGGTAGATGTTACAAATATGAAATAAATCTTGGTCACTATTTAAAAAAAAAAAAAAGATACATTCCAGCATTGAATGTGGATGTTTTATAAAAAAAAATAACTCAGGTGCTTTTGCTCATCTTTCATAATGCTCTATTTTTGTTTTTATGACGGAGAAATATAGAATTTGAGAACTGATAAATCGCATGATATATCTGAAAATGTAGTCTTTTAGGAATCCGGCGCTGTTTGACTACATAGTCCACATGCACAAGTTGACCCCAGCGTGGTGGTGAAGTCATGTTAATGGGTAGCTCAATCATGCATTCAAATGAACCATGTCTCACTTCAGAACACAACTCATGAAGCCGTGGGGGGGGGGGGGGGGGTGTGTGTGTGTCTGTGTATATATATATTATATATATATATATGTAGAGTACAGGCCAAAAGTTTGGACACACCTTCTCATTCAATGCGTTTCCTTTATTTTCATGACTATTTACATTGTAGATTCTCACTGAAGGCATCAAAACTATGAATGAACACGTGGAATAATGTACTTAACAAAAAAGTGTGAAATAACTGAAAACATGTCTTATATTCTAGTTTCTTCAAAGTAGCCACCCTTTGCTCT
>JACXGI010010858.1:6610-26079 GCA_016801175.1 Esox masquinongy
GTCAGTCCCGTGGTGGACAGATGGGTGTGGGAAGGCAGTCCCGTGGTGGACAGATGGGTGTGGGAAGGCAGTCCCGTGGTGGACAGATGGGTGTGGGAAGGCAGTCCCGTGGTGGACAGATGGGTGTGGGAAGGCAGTCCCGTGGTGGACAGATGGGTGTGGGAAGGTAGTGAATGACCGTAATAGGGCGTTTAGGGTGTTAAAAAGGACACGCAATTTCCAGAGTATGATTAGGTATAAACAGAGTCAGGCCCTGCTGAGGAGAACTATTTGGCAGGCCAAGAGGGCTTGTTGGAGGAGGTTTTATGATTCTATTGGACGGGAAACGCCAGTGGGGGAGGTATGGGGTATGATCAAGAGGATGAGTGGGGTAAGGAGGGAGTGGGATTATCCAGTGCTGGGTTATGGGGATGAGGTTGTGGTGTCGGATGTAGAAAAGGCAGAAATGTTGGCTAAAGTGTTTATAAGGGTCCATAGCTCGTCTAACTTATATGAGGATGAGCAACAGGGAAGGGATGGAACGATGAGGGAGTATCCTGGGGCGCTGGACAGGAGGTTGGACATAGAGGAGGATATGAATCCGCTGTTCACTGTGGCTGAGGTGAGGAGGGCTTTGTATAAGGTGGGGAAGACATCGCCTGGGAAGGATCAGGTGTGTTATGTAATGTTGACCCATCTCAGTGATGGGGTGTTGGGCAAGGTTTTGGGCCTGTTTAACAGAGTGTGGGTAGAGGGGAAGCTACCGGTGGCATGGAAGGAGTCGGTAGTGGTGCCTATTAGGGAAGCCTGGGAAGGATCCGACAAGACCATCCAACTATAGGCCGATAGCACTGACATCACATCTCTGTAAAGTTATGGAATGGATGATTGTGGGGAGATTGGTGTTTTTCATGGAGAGTAGGGGGTTGGTAGCTCCATATCAGAGTGGATTTTGGAAGGGAAGGGGTACTATGGACCCTGTTCTATGTTTAGAGACGGAGGTCAGGAAGGCATAGGTGAATGGGGAGGCAGTGGTGGCTGTCTTTTTTGACGTGGAGAAAGCGTATGACATGTTGTGGAAGGAGGGGCTGCTGATTAAGCTCGGACTCATGGGGGTTGGAGGCAGGACTTACAATTGGATTAAAGACTTCCTGTTTGGTAGATCAATTCAGGTGAGGGATTTGCTGTGGAGAATGGAACCCCTCAGGGAAGCGTGATCGGTCCGGTGCTGTTTTCGATAATGATTAATGATCATTATCGACTGTCGGGTTCAGCAGAGTGTAGGTAGGTCGCTGTATGCTGATGATGGGGCATTGTGGAAGAGGGGTAGAAATGTGACGTATGTTGTCAGGAAGGTTCAGGAAGCTGTAGATGGGGTAGAAAGATGGGTAAGACAGTGGGGTTTTAGGTTTTCAGTGGAAAAGACAAAGGTGGTAATTTTCACAAGGAGGAAGGTGGGTGATGAGGTTAAAGTTAAATTGTATGGGAGGACTTTGGAGAAGGTTGAGGTTTTCAGGTTTCTAGGTGTCTTCTTTGATGCCAGAGTGATGTGGGGTGAGCACATAGAGAGGGTGGTGGAGAGGTGTAAGAAGGTTTTGAATGTGGTGTGCTGCCTGACGGGGAAAAGTTGGGGGGCTGGTAGAGCCGCGTTGAGGACCATGTATGTGTCATTAATTAGATCGGTGGTAGATTATGGGTGTATATCTTATGGATCAACAGCAATGAGCACACTGGAAAGGTTGGATAGAGTGCAGGCACAGGGGCTTGGGGTTGCAGCAGGGCATTTCAGACGTCTCCGGTATTAGCGCTCCACATGGAGGTTGGGGAGATGCCGTTACATTTGAGGAGAAGGCACTTGTTGATTAATTACTGGGTTAATTTGCAGGGACATGGGGGTTCGCACCCTACCAAAGAGGTGTTGTTGTGGTGCTGGGAACACGGTGGGAGGGAGATCATGAGCTTTCGGTAGGTGGGGGATGCCCAGTTCAGAGAGGTAGGTTTCAGGGGGAGGAAATTTAGTCCTAAGGTGGAATTGCCATTGAGACCTCCTTGGTTGCTTATTCCTCCAGTGGTGGATCTTGGAATATTGGAGATGGTGCGAGAGGATCGGTTGGGCCTCTGCTTTGCCGAGGTGGTTGAGAGGCTCCTGGAGGGTAGGTACCCAGAGTGTGTAGTGGTGTTCACGGATGGTTCAAAGGACCCAGGGACGGGGGCAGCTTTTGTAGTTAGGGGAGCAGGTGTGAGTGACTCTAAAAGGGTTACGGATCACTTGGCGGTATACACGGCGGAGCTTCTGGCGGTGCAGCTTGCGTTGAGGTGGGTGGAGGACACTAAGCCAGAAAGGGTGGTTATTTGCTGGGATTCATGTGAGGTGTTGATTAGTTTGCAGTCCTTCAAGTCCACTAGGTGGCAGGACATTTTAAACAGGGTGTTGGAAGCACAGGATAGAGCAAGAAGAGATGGGATGCAGGTCTCATTCATGTGGGTTCCGGCCCATGTTGGGGTGGCTGGAAACGAAGCAGCCAATAAATTGGCGAAACAGGCCCTGGTGAGGGGGGTGGTGGATGCGGTGGTGTCCTTGAGCATGGCAGAGGCTAAGGTGGTTGTGTGGAATGAGGTGAGGAAGATGTTTCAGGACCAGTGGAATGCAGACACCAAAGGAAGGCACTTATTCCAGATACAGGGTAAGATTTGGGATGGAAGGAGGGCAGTTAGGAGTAGGACGGAGGAAAGGATTTTGACAAGATTGAGGGTGGGGCACTGTGGATTGCATGACACGCTACACATGATAGGGAAGCATCTGACTGGGTTCTGTGAGGACTGTGGGCGAGTGGAGATGGTGGATCACGTCCTGAGGCTGTGGAGGCACTATGAGAGGGAGAGAGAGAGGTTGCGACAGGGTCTGAGGGCAGAGGGGGTGCACGTGTTGAGTCTAGAATCTATGTTGGGGAGGGGGTGTTCCGGGGCAGTGGTTAGGTGTCTGTTTCTGTTCCTTAGAGGAACTGGGTTGGCAGGGAGAATTTAGGTCCTCCCTGAAGCTGGCCCACACTCCTTTACAGTAGGTGGCGGTAATGCACCAATAGCGTTGGATGCCAACCGCCGTAAAACCCCACAGAAGAAGAAGAATCCATTGTATCTATTGTGTTGTGACAGTTAGCTTCTTACCTTTGGTTGTCACTGGCTACCTTTATATCAATGTGACAGCCATTTACTGACCGTTCAATGCAAATGTGTGCATGCACAGACACAGCCAGTTACTTTTCTCTGACCTCACTAGCTAGTTTGATACTCTGAACGTGCAGGACTAGACGTTGCTTCTCTGCTCTGGAGCTCGTGCGATAGTAAACTGTGCGATTCATTGAATCTTTTCATACTCTGCTCTTTCATTTATTTCTACCCGCAGGCTGTCTCTGAACATTTTATTTAGCTTCTCCAGTGTTGGAGTTAGCTGTTGTTGTGGTTCTGCACTGCTAGCGTTAGCAAACTCCTTGAACTCTGCGCTGTGTTGTGTCTAACAATATTTTATCAAATTGCTTGTGTTAAATTTGTGTTTTCCTTTTCCTACTCCACAAGTTAGCAGAGCAGAGCTTGTACTCTACTTGTGTCATTGCTGACATCTCCGTCTTCCCTCCCTACCAATCTATGTTCTATATTCTATACTTATGCGGCCAGAGGCGACACAACCATGGAGTTTCACTTAATGTTTCCATGACGTGGTATCGGTTCGTGGTATCGGCATATTTCTGTGAGTACGAGTACATGAGCCCAGTATCGGACCTGATAACCGATACTGGTATCAGTATTGGTGCATCCCTAGTTGCATTTAACCTCTTAGTTCTACATCAATTCACTATTTTAATTTCCATTTCCGTGATGTCATTAGATCTATCCTACAATGCCGTTCCAGTCATGCTCCTCGTCGTCCTCTTCATCGTCTTCCGACCAATAGGTGGAGAAAAGTGAAGGGGTCTGAATTGTAACTGAAGCCACTTTGGCTGTTGACTGACTTCTACACATTTTATATCTGAATATCACTTTGTTTGAAGGGACAGATGAGGACGTACTGTACATGGACAGGATTCAATCCAGTCATCATTTGTACACAAGTGGTCAAGTATTCACACGACACCACATTCTCACTAAAACCTTTATTTGTCAAATCAATTCGAGACGACAGAAAACCGCAACGCACAAACTGTCCAACCCCGAGACCCGTTTTTGGTCAAACGTCTTGTATTGTTGATTTCTGGTCGTATTGATCAGATTGTTGTGTTCAGATCGTCACATTCTTGGTTTGTTCACTGTGCTGTAGATCACAGAGGGATCCTCTTCTGTCATTGGTGCTGCTGGTCTGTAGAGAGACAATCCACAAGTCATCTGAATCTGCACCCTGGATGTGACCCTGTTAGTCCACTACTTCAGACCTGGGCCTATGAAGCCCCTGTCAAAGGTAGTGTGGTACATATGGAGTAGGGAGCCATTTGGAACACATTCTGGACAGTTCTTCAGAACCATCATTAAGTCACTCATTATGAACTAGTATTGGATTAATTAAATAACTAAATCAGTGGTTGTTACGGGTCCCACTGTTCATGTTAATTGAATTATTAAATCACTAAATAAGTGGTTGTTACGGGTCCCACTGTTCATGTTAATTAAATGATTAAATCACTAAATCAGTGGTTGTTACTGGTCCCACTGTTCATTTTAATTAAATGATTAAATCACTAAATCAGTGGTTGTTACGGGTCCCACTGTTCATGTTAATTGAATTATTAAATCACTAATTTCAGTGGTTGTTACGGGTCCCACTGCACATGTTAATTGAATTATTAAAACACTAAATCAGTGGTCGTTATGGGTCTCACTGTTCATGTTAATTTAATTATTAAATCACTAATTCAGTGGTTGTTACGGGTCCCACTGTTCATGTTAATTCAGTTATTAAATCACTAAATTAGTGGTTGTTACGGGTCCCACTGTTCATGTTAATTTAATTATTTAATCACTAAATCAGTGGTTGTTACGGGTCCCACTGTTCATGTTAATTGATGACATACTGTCATCTCATGACAGACAACAAATTACTGTGTGACTGACAGAAAATACTTACCGGGTGGAACCACTGGAGCTTTTGATTTTCACAACAGTGTACAGCAAGTTGGCGTCCTGATTCTGGGGTGGAGGCATCTGGACGGTGGAGTACAGAGCCTCTTCCTGGTGGTGGGGGTAAGAGAGGGGGACGTTGGTGTAGACCTGGTCTTCCTGGTTGTCTGCGTCTGGGCTCATGGTGACCATTCCTGACATGTTGTCGTACACCGGACTGGAGTCTCTCTGATGGGAAGACAGGACAGCGTGAGGACAACAGATGTGTTCAACCATGGTCAGTCATGTGAAAGGGAAGTACACCCTCTTGACAGTTCTCTTTTTCTTCGCATATTTGCACATATGGATGTTTGAGCTGAAGGAGATAAAAGGTGACATTCTGCACTTTGGCCTCATATTGGTCTTTCAACTGTATTGTCACGTCTTGAGTGTACAGCAAACATCATATTTGACTTGAATGTCATGATACTAACATGGAAAACACTGTATGATTGCAAAGTATAATCTGTCAGTGACATTTGTTAGTTTACCTTTATCTGACAATAGTGCAGTACACAGTTACGGAAAAAATTAAGTGACAACTGCACCTTTATATTTCTTTTCCAAAAAAGTTGAAAAGGAAGGTTTTGATTGATGAACAGAAGGGTTAAAATTAAGAGACCACATCAAATTGAACGCTTCTGTTCCTCACTCAAAACTTTCCTTTTCAACTTTTTTGGAAAGGAAAGAAAAAGGTGCAGTGATCTCTTAAATTTTCCAGAGCTGTATACAGTTGTGCTCATAAGTTTGCATACCCTGGCAGAAATTTTGAAATTTTGGCATTGATTTCGAAAATATGACTGATCAAGCAAAACATTTAAGGATCTTTTATTTAAGGATAGTGATCATATGAAGCCATTTATTATCACATAGTTGTTTGGCTCCTTTTTAAATCATAATGATAACAGAAATTGCACAAATGGCCGTGATCAAAAGTTTACCTACCCTTGTATATTTGACCTTGTTACAGATACAAAAGGTGACACACACACAGATGAAAATGGCAATTAAAGGTAATTTTCCCACACCTGTGGCTTTGTTGCAATTAGTGTCTGTGTATAAATAGTCAATGGATCGTGGAATAGTCGTGGATGGACTGAGCAGGCTAGATACTGAGCCATGGGGAGCAGAAAGGAACTGTCAAAAGACCTGCGTAACAAGGTAATGGAAATTTATAAAGATGGAAAAGGTTATAAAAAGTTATCCAAAGCCTTGCAAATGCCAGTCAGTACTGTTCAATCACTTATTAAGAAGTGGAAAATTCGGAGATCTCTTCATACCAAGCCAAGGTCAGGTAGACCAAGAAATATTTCAGCCAAAACTGCCTGAAGACTTGTTAAGGATAAAAGCAATCAAGCAAGCAAGTTTATTTATATAGCACAATTCATACATAGAAGCAATTCAGTGTGCTTTACAATAATAAAAAAAAATGCAATAGAATTAAAAAAGTCAGATTGTTACAATTCTCTGGCTCAGCTGTCTCCAGGGGGACTGCATGAACTTCAACACCCCGGTATCTCAATCCTCGCATTCCAGCGCTAGGATGAACCCGTCAGTCCCTTTGTGAGAAAATCTTACTTGGCTCTCTCCAGGGGGACATTTATGCCATGTTTGTATATGCATTTTATATTCATCCTCAATGAATTACAGTTACCATAACTGTTTACTGTACTACCCTTGTATTTCATTCCTCTCGCTCCAGCGCTTGGATAAACTCGTCAATCCTTTTGTGAGAAAATACCCTACATCGATGTCTAAACAGCAGCACAACAACTTGCATTATCATCCGCAGATTGTTACATTAACACAGAGGTTATTCCTCTGATAGCACCAGAACTTTACGATTGGTAAAAGATAGCAAAATAGAAATGTAATAACAAAATAAATCAAAGAAAGAGAGAAATATAAAATGCATCATAAAATAACAGCATCATAATAAAATTTAGAATAATAAAATAGAAATAGAATAAAAACGTGATAAAAACATAGGAAGCTATAAACACTGTAAGGCTAAAGAGTGTGGTTAAGTTTAAGCGCTCAGACATAGGCACGTGAAAAGAGAAGTGTTTTTAACCTGAATTTAAAAATGTATACATTTGGGGCACATCTAAGATCTTCTGGTAGTTTATTCCAGTTGTGTACAGCATAACTGCTAAACGCCGCTTGACCATGTTTAGTTTGGACTCTGGGCTCTACTAGCTGACCTGAGTTCATGGATCTAAGAGCCCTGCTCGGTTTATATTCTTCAAACATATCGGAAATATATTCAGGGCCTAAACCATTCAGTGATTTATACACTAAAAGCACCACTTTAAAATCTATTCTGTAACTGACTGGAAGCCAGTGCAAAGATTTAAGAGCCAGAGTAATGTGCTCCATTCTCTTGGTCCTGGTTAACATTCTAGCACCAGCATTCTGAATGAGCTGCAGCTGTTTTAAAGTCTTTTAGGCCATTACAGTAGTCAACCCTACTAGAGATAAAAGCATGGATGAGCTTCTCTTGGTTGTTTTGGGACACCAGGCCCTTAATGCTTGCTATATTTTTAAGATGGTAGAATGCTGTTTTGGTGACCACTTTGATATGACTGTTAAATGTAAGGTCTGAGTCTGTCACAACACCAAGATTATGCACTTGGTCCCTGGTTTTAAGCACCCGAGAGTCCAGCTCTTTACTAATACTTGTTCTTTTATTTTTGTAGCCAACTACAATAATCTCTGTTTTATCTTGGTTTAATTGTAAACAATTTTGCTTCATCCAGGTATTTATGTGCTCTATACAATGACTCAGTGAGTTTGTTTAGCTGTTGTCATACGGTTCGAGAGCCATATACAGCTCTGGAAAAAATTAAGAGACCACTGCACCTTTTTCTTTCCTTTCCAAAAAAGTTGAAAAGGAAAATTTTTAGTGATGAACAGAAGCATTCAATTTGCAGTGGTCTCTTAATTTTAACCCTTCTGTTCCTCACTCAAAACCTTCCTTTTCGACTCTTTTGGAAAGGAAAGAAAAAGGTGCAGTTGGTCTCTTAATTTTTTTCTGGAGCTGTATATTTGAGTATCATCTGCATAGCTATGGTAGTTAATGTTATTGTTCTGTAAAATTTGGCCCAGAGGTAGCATGTAGAGATTGAACAGAAACGGTCCGAGAACTGATCCCTGGGGAACTCCGCATGTCATCGCCACCCTATCAGACAAATTTCAGTCAGGCTTCCGACCTCACCACAGTACTGAAATGGCCCTGATAAAAGTTTTAAATGATATACGGCTGAATACCGATTCAGATAAAGTAACAGTTCTGATTCTATAAGATCTCAGTGCAGCATTTGACACTGTCGATCATAAAACACTTGTAGATAGGCTGGAAAATTGGGTAGGACTCTACGGGACAGTCCTTAAAAATTGTTTAAAAAAAGTCTGATGACAGTGTGTCGAGACAACATGTGGAAGCTTTAAGATGTCGAACTGTTTCTCCTAGGGATTTTTGATCAATTGTATTAAATTGCGACATAATAGCCAAGTTATGTCTTGGTGGTCGTGGTGATGGTACAGTGACCTTGTTAGACTGTGTAGTTCTGATGGTCCGTCTAATACTTATAATTTTTTCATTAAAGAAACACTCAAATTCATTACATTTCCCAGTGGACATGAGTTCTGATGCTATCTGCTTTATTGGGTTTGTAAGCTTGTCGACCATGACAAATAGAGTGCGGATATTGTTGATATTCTTGTTGATCATTCCCAATAAATGTTGCTGTCTGGCCCTGCATAACTCATTGTTGAAGCTCCAAAGGCTTTGTTTATAGATGTCATAGTGGATTTGAAATTTAGTTTTCCTCCACTTACGTTCCGTTTTCCTACATTCTCTTTTCAGGGCGCTTATAATCATGGTGATTCTCCATGGTGTTTCTGTTTGCTCATGGTTTTCTTTACCTTTACCGGTGCAACACAATCCATGGCATTCAATATTCTGTCATTAAAATGATCCAGGAGTACATCAACTGACTCAGTACTTATTGTTGGAGAGATAGCTATGGCTTCCATAAACTGAGCATTGGTACTCTCATTAATGTACCTTTTCCTAACAGAAACAGAGTTTACCTGAACATCTGGGGTGATCAATGATTCAAAAAAGACACAGAAGTGATCAGACAGGGCCAAGCCTTTAACCATGACAGAGGAAATATTGAGACGTATAGAGATAACCAGATCTAGAATGTGGCCTTGAGTGTGTGTACGCTCTTTCACATGTTGAGTGAGATCAAAAGTGTCAAGTAGTGCAAAACCTTCTTTGGCTTTATTGTCTGTACTATTATCTATGTGGTTGTTAAAATCCCCTGTAGTAATAAACAAGTTATAATCAACTGATATAACAGAAAAACCCACAGGTAACCTCAGGAGAAATACAGGCTGCTCTGGAAAAAGACGGTGTGGTTGTTTCAAGGAGAACATTACGATGATACTTGAACAAAAATGAGCTGCATGGTCGAGTTGCCAGAAAGAAGCCTTTACTGCGCCAATGCCACAAAAAAGCCTGGTTACAATATGCCTAACAACACCTTGACAGGCCTCACAGCTTCTGGCACACTGTAATTTGGAGTGACGAGACCAAAATAGAGCTTTATGGTCACAACCATAAGCGCTATGTTTGGAGAGGGGTCAACAAGGCCTATAGTGAACAGAATACCATCCGCACTGTGAAGCATGGTGGTGGATCATTGATGTTTTTGGGGATGTGCGAGCTATAAAGGCACAGGGAATCTTGTGGAAATTGATGGCAAGATGAATGTAGCATGTTATCACAAAATACTGGCAGTCAATTTGCATTCTTCTGCGCGAAAGCTGCGCATGTGACGCTCTTGGACTGTCCAGCACGACAGTGACCCTAAGCACAACCAAAGACTTTACATGACCTGGAGGCATTTTGCTATATCACCTGCAAAAATTCGGGGCCTCATAGACAACTATTACAAAAGAATACACGCTGTCATTGATGCTAAAGGGGGCAATACACAGTATTAAAAACTAAGGGTATGCAGACTTTTGAACAGGGGTCATTTCATGTTTTGTTTTATGATTGTACCATTCCGTTATACCTACAGTTGAATGTGAATTCCATAAGAAATAAGACATGTGTTTTGTCTGCTCACACATATTTTCTTTACAAATGGTACATATATTACAAACTTTTGAGCACAACTGTATATTAATATACATTTAATCAGATATGTAAGAAAAAGTGCACCTTTCCTTTGGGTTTTTAAATGACTATACTGTATATTTATTTACTTGTTCTGTAACAGACTCACCAGTCCATTGTCTTCTGTGTTTCTTTTGTCTGTTGTATCTGATGTGGATTTGGGTGCCTTCTTCCTGTTTAGTAGACAAATTAATAATTAATACATTTAACCAATTAAATAACAAATCAAATAATCTTTCAAATTGTAATGTTCCCCTCACCTGAACCAGATGAATCCAGAGAGACAGAGGATGAGAACCAGAAAAACCACTGTGATTCCTACAGATGCAGTCAGACCTGAGGTTCTTCCTAAAATGCAATTTGAATTATATGAATGTATGGCATGATGTAAAACACAACAGATGAATAAGATATAAGACAATATTGCAATACTTGTTGTTAAGAGTAACATTACTCATTGTTAAGAGTTATATTGCAAGTAATACTGCATTAAAGTAACAAAGATTTAACTTGTACCTGCCACAATGATCATCAGAACTGTAGAGTTGTCAGATCCCACTCCATTCTCAGCCTCACAGTAATATTCTCCACTGTCCTCAGATATGATGTTAGTGATGCTGTAACTCTGTCCTGATGCTTTTGGTGAGGTTACAGTCTTCTTGTACCAGATGTATTTGTCCACAGGTGGGTTGGCATCACTGCTGCAGGTCAGAGTCACTGAACTGCCCTCCACTATTTCACCAGAGGGACTGACAGACACTGAGGGGTTCTTTGGGCCATCTTGGGGACAATATGTTACAATACAGTGTTTTAAAACAAATAATTGCACTGGAGCATTACATAGAATATACAGTATGGTTGTGCAAGTAAAATATTTTTCTCACAACTTCAGTTTTTTTGTTTGATATGGTGGCACGGACTAATGAAAACATCAGATGGTAATGTTTGGTTTACTTACAATGTACATCCACAAACACACTTGAGAAGTTGTGACGTCCATATTTATTCTCAGCCTCACAGTAATATTCTCCACTGTCCTCAGATCTGATGTAAGTGATGCTGTAACTCTGTCCTGATGCTTTTGGTGAGGTTATATTATTCTTGTACCAGGTGTATTTGTCCACAGGTGGGTTGGCATCACTGCTACAGGTCAGAGTCACTGAACTGCCCTCCACTATTTCACCAGAGGGACTGACAGACACCAAAGTGTTCTTTGGGCCATCTGTTAAGATCATAATGTTTATAGAAAGATGTATTTTAAATGTCATAAGAAAGTAATTTAAAAAGCCATTCCGTAAAAGTCAATCTAGTAAATGTGTTGTTTTGACCCTTGTAAATTAGAATTCATCAGAAATTGCTCATACAAACACCCAGCCTTAAACCCCCTATAGTATGCAGTCATTCAGTAGATTGGGTACAGTCATATATTTACAGTAGAAATGCCTCCCAGGTAGGCTCACAGACATTAGACACATTCAGTCCAGGTTTCCTGTAGCTTTGACTGGACGATCACGTCTCCGTCTTCAACGTTTTAGAATTCCTCGCTAAGCAGGAGGTCACATGTGGTCGGGGGTCATTCCTTGACTGAACCCACTGACCCTAGTACCCAGGGAACATAAATGATTGGTAGAAATATACTGGGGACTGAGACTGGGGTTGTCTTAGATATTAATATTCATGTATGATGGAGAAATCATAACAGTGTCCCCAGTCTAGTCAATAGAGAGATACATTCAGTTAAATATTGGAATTGTAGTGTAGATGTCTTCATGAACATTCCATATGTCAATATCATCATAAGATAGTTGTTCTTACTTTCATATACAGCTCCGGAAAAAAATTAATGGACCACTGCACTTTTTTCTTTCCTTTCCAAAAAAGTTGAAAAGGAATGTTTTGAGGAACAGAAGTGTTCAATTTGCAGTGGTCTCTTAACTTTAACCCTTCTGTTGCTCACTCAAAACCTTCCTTTTCGACTTTTTTGGAAAGGAAAAAAAAAGGTGCAGTGGTCTCTTATTTTTTTCCGGAGCTGTACATTACATGACTATTAAGAAGAATGAACGTGTCTATTAAGAAGAATGAACCCACAAATCACTCTTCAATGACACCCCCATGCCAGATGGTCAATCACACATTACTGAGGTTGTCAGAGCGTGATTTACAGAGAGAGAATCTAAACACAGATGTGTATCTTGTTCTTGTCCAACCCAGATGAGATTAATTTTAACAAAACATACATTTAGAATACTACAGTTGTAATCTCAAGTGTAGACACAAATTTCTAGGGGTTGATCCGGATGGTAAACTTTCCGAAGACACTAAAAGCTTCTTGAATGGGTATTTCAGGGTCTCAAGCTTCAGCCACTGGAATACCAGTTGTCCAGGAGAGGCATCAAGTACATTGGACATGAGTTGAGAGTCAGACCCCAGACACGACCAGCACAGTGAATGTCAATCTCAACCACAGATAGGCAGGAAATATTGTCTGCCTGTGGTGTGTGCTTTCACTTTCCCCTCTGATTGTTTCTCTGAACTGTTTGACATCAGGACAACCAGGCAGAAAACGGTCAACATGCGTTTGGAATTAGAAAAGTGCTTCTGGCGAATGCCCCAATTCTTTCTGTACTGACTTTGCTCTTCACAGTGTAACATAATGCCAGTCTGGATGTAGTTTAGGAGGTTTAAGAGGATCATTAATTAAACATGATGTGACCTGTCAATGTCAACTACAGATTGGCAGGAAATATTGTCTCCCTGTGGTTTGTGCTTTCGCTTTCACAAGTCACTGTTTCTCTGAACTGTTTGCTACACGGGACATCAGGACAACCAGGCAGAAAACGGTTAGCAAGCATTTGGAAAGGTGGAAATTGTTTTGGTGAATGCTCCAATTCTCTCCGTACTGACTTTGCTCTTCACAGTGTACCATAGTGGATGTAGTTCAAGATGTTTAAGAGAATCATTAATTATGCATGCCATGGCTTGATCTCCACAGAGACCAATGACCATACATTAATCTGTAGAAAACATAGTGTGGTGTAAACCACAAAGCCCCCAAGATGCCTTATTGCAATTTAAAACTGCTTACCAACCCTATAGTAAATATCAGAAGTTATTTGATGGCACACCTGTGTCATACAGTCAAAATCACCTTGGCCTTCAGCCCATCAGCATTCAGGAGAACATTAATATAATATATATACTGTGAGTATGGACAATTCACTGTGTCTTTGATGTACTTACATGTGACATAAAGAGTCTTTTCAGGAGAGAGGGGAGTCTCATGACCTTTGACACCACAGGAGTATCTGCCTGCATCTTCACTGCTGACTGAGAGGATATGGACAGTAGAGTAGGTGTTGGTGTTTTCTATAGGCTGTCCATTCTTATACCAACTGTATTCTGGGTTGGGGTCCAGACTACATTTAGTTGTACATGTCAGAGTGACCCTGTTCCCTTCTGACACAGATGTAGGCTCCATCTCCAACACAACATCTATAGTAAAACATTGTGGCTCAATTTCTACAACAACTCACAGTGTGGGATACAAGGTTGATCTTCTCCACAACTTTACCAATGTTTGGGTCCCATGGCAACCACACTTTAACAGTGTTAAACAAATCTGTTCACATGCAGAAGTCTATATCTGGTGTGCTGCTCATGATAAATTAATTTAGCTGAGTCCACCTTTAACATGGTAATTTAAGTAAAAAAAGTGTGACAGATTACCTGTGACAGTCAGGGTGACAGAAGAGCCATCTTTCTTGATATTCCAAGTTGCAAAACTGAAGTAATATGATGCTGAGTCCTCCTCTCTCAGGTCTGTGATTCTCAGGGTACAGTCATTGTGCTTATTCCCAAGGTACGATACACGACCTGTAGACTCTTCTACAATTTCTTTCCAGTTTCGATTCTTCTGGTAATACCACATGGTTGTCTTGACCTCATGATATCTGGGATATGTGTAAGAGCAGGACAGGTCCACTGTTGACCCTTTTAAGGCACAGATACTCTGAGCGGTGTAAGTCACACAATAACTGTTCTTACCTGGAATAAAACAATTATATTGAGAAATATCACTTATGATTCACAACATGGTCTTTGTTTCAAAATTGTGTTTGTTTCACACTCACACATTGCAGGTGCCAGTAGGTTCTCATGTTCTTTAATGCCACAGGAGTAACTGTCTCTATCACTAAAGTATTTAACATTCAAGCTGGACTTGTCCCCTTTAACAGGTTGTCTATTCCTGTACCAGATGTAGGTGGTTTTGTAAGGCAGAGTACAGGATGCACTACAGGTCAGAGTCTTCATATTGTACCCTGACACCTTCACCTGCAGATCTGAACAGAGTGATTTCAAAAGTAGGGAAACATTTATTTGTTAAAACATAGCTGTTCTTATTGAACATGTAATATATAATCCCAGTTGTACTATGTTATTACATAACTATGATTACTATGATTATGATTACCTGTGACAGTCAGGGAGACATAGTCATCTTTCATTGAATACCAAGGTGTGAATCTGAAGTAATATAATGTTGAGTCCTCCTCTCTCAGGTCTGTGATTCTCAAGGTACAGTCATTGTCCTTATTCCCTCGGTACGATAAACGACCAGCATAATTATTTGGGATTTTAGTCCAGATTCCATTTTTCCTGTAATACCATTCAGTTGATGTGACTGTGTTACCCCTGGGATATGTGTAAGAGCAAGACAGCTCCACTGTTGACCCCTTCAAGGCACAGATCCTCTGAGAGGTGTAAGTCACACTCTGACCCAGTACCACTGCAACACCTTCACACAAAACAGGGTTGTTACTTTAAACACAAGCAATCAAGTTTATTCATACTATATAGCACAATTCATACATAAAAGCAATTCAATGTGCTTCTAAAAAGAAAATATAACACTACAACAGAATAAAAACAAATACTAGAATAAAAACATCAAATTGGCAATTCAAGAAAATAG
The DNA here is from genome assembly GCA_016801175.1 of Esox masquinongy. Taxonomy (NCBI): domain Eukaryota; kingdom Metazoa; phylum Chordata; class Actinopteri; order Esociformes; family Esocidae; genus Esox; species Esox masquinongy. Next base: position 21,901 of record JACXGI010010858.1, read on the forward strand.
AAATAGAATGAAAATTATATTAAAAAATAACCGGTAAATTCCTAAGTAGATTTCATGAGGAGGCTATAAAAGCTGTAAGGCTAACAGTGTGGTTAAGTTTAAGCGCTCAGTCATAGGCACGTGATAAGAGAAGTGTTTTTAACCTGAATTTAAAAAGTGATACGTTTGGGGCACATCTAAGATCCTCTGGTACTTTTTTCCAGTTGTGTGCTACATAACTACTAAATGCAGCTGCACCATGTTTAGTTTGGACGCTGGGCTCTACCAGCTGACCTGTGTTCATGGATCTATGAGCCCTGCTCGGTTTATAATCTTCAAACATTTCAGAAATATAGTCGGGGCCTAAACCATTGTGATTTATAGACTAAAAGCACCATTTTAAAATCTATTCTGTTTTTAGGTTCATGGTTTTCAGGGCCTGAGAATCCAACTCTTTACTAATACTAGTTCTTTTATTTTTGTTGCCGAACACCAAAATCTCTGTTTTATCTTGGTTTAATTGTAAACAATATTGATTCATACAGGCATTTATCTGCTCTATACAGTGATGCATAGCGATGGTAGTTAATGCTTTGGTTCTGTAGAATTTGGCCCAGAGGTAGCATATATACATAGATTGTACAGAAGCGGTCCTTGAACTGATCCCTGGGTAATTCCGCATGTCACAGCTACCGTATCAAATTCATGATTGCCAATGGTGACAAAATAACACCGGCCATCCAGATAAGATCTGAACCAATTAAGGACTGTCCCGGAGAGTCCTACCCCATTTTCCAGTTTTCTGTGATCCACAGTGTCAAATGCAGCACTGAAATCTAATAGAACCAGAACTCACATTGTATCAGAATCACAAAGCAACTGCATTTGTCCTCAGTTGAGTGTGACTAGAAACCACAAGCATGCATCACTCAGAGTCAATGAATGTGCACAGAACACACTTGAACAATACTTAATTTCTCCTTTAATAAACCTATGCAGATTGGTGAGGGAATCTAAAGGAAAGGAAACAGTACATACCTGTCAAAGACCAAAGAAAGACCACCAACACATTTCCTGTTGTTCTCAAGTCCATTGTCACATCTCCCTCCCTGTAGTCTCCTTGCAGTTTTTTTTTAAGAAAGACCACCAACATAAAGAACCACTCACTCTATGACTGGTACATCCAACATAAAGACATGCACCCTGTCAATGGAGAACAAGAACCCATAACTGAAGATGAACCAGTCTCATATAATTCTGTTCTGTGTGGTGTAATAGTGTTGTCTACATGTGAATCCTCATGGTCTGTATGCTAGTGGGACAATGTATATAATGTTTGTGATCTACAACGTATTGGAATATTTAGTTATTATATGATTATTATTATTTAAGTAATTTATACATTAATAGGGTAATGGAACTTTGAAAGTTTTTTTATGCTTAGCTGGAAAAACATTTTGTTGAAACAGGCAGAAATATAAAGTGACATTCTGTTCTCTTGCCCCAGACTCATCTTTTAATTATATTTTCATGTGCCTTGATTGTTCAGCAAAAATAACAATTTGGACTTCACTTTCCCAACACTTTTCCCGACACTACATGAAAATGTACGTGTGTTACATTTGTCTGCGTCTCACTAATCAAGCTGACATTACTTTTTCAAATCATCCTATTCATCATCATCAATCATCAACAACAATAAACATATTTCTGCAGGTTTTAAACATTTTAAAAATGTTTGATAAAAAAGTGACCCGTTTGGATGGTTAAAATATACACCCTTCACAGTGTTAAAGCCAAGCCCTATTCAAATGTACACCATGTCATTATGTGTGACAAACACATACACACACCCACATATCCACACCTTTTATGTAATAAAGATACTGTGGACACATCCTAAGTCAGCACTCAATTAAATAACATATTATATATTGTCCTGAAGTAATACCCAAAACACACCTCAAAATAAATAAAAGGATAAAAGGATTCAGTACAAACACTCCAAAATGTCACACATTACCAACAACAAATATTATAATAAAAATAATTATTTCAAGAAATTGTCAAGTGTGTGATATAGTCACTTACAAATGAAGGTAAGAGCTCCTGTTGTGTCACAAGTCAACTAAGCATTGAAGCAAAAACATGTGCCAGTAAAAAGGGAGTTTTGTTGGTGACAGAAATTAAAAATAATCAAGACAAAAATCCCTGACACTGAACGGTCCTTTACTTCCTCATGAAGTCGGTATCAAAATCAGACAGGCACATGAGAAAAGAGGCGTAAATGTTTCTCAAACGGAAAATGTTCAACAGGCCGCCGTAGTAATTTGAAGTGGCTGAAGGGAAAAGAGAAAAAAATATCCTATCAAAATATTTCTTCAATTACAGCAGCATTTTTGATTAGATTAGATTCAAATTTAATGTCATTGAACAAGTACAAGTACAGTACAACGAAATGCAGTTAGCATCTAATCAGACGCTAATAGAAGAGGGCACAACATGTTCAAGAATTAAGTATAATGTATGTTACAAGTGGGATGTATAGATGTGCAATGAAGGCAAATGCAAGTACAAAAAGCAATTCTAAATGTGCAATGAAGGCAAATTGAAGGTAGCATGTGACACTGAAATGCAGGGATAGCAGCAAGGAGGTTCCCGAGGTAAACACGTACATGTGACAACTGAAAACGTCCATATCAGACTTTGCAAAGCAGTGTCAATGTCCAGTAGTACAAAGAGAGTAGTGCAACAAGGTGCCTGAGAGGCAGTACTAAGCGGTGGGTGGGTGTGGTTAGTGTGGGGTCACAGAGTTCAACAGGGTTAGAATACCCAAAACACATTTCACTGTAAATAAAAGGATAAATGGATTCGATACAAACCCTCAAAAATGTCACTTGCAATTACTAAAAACAAATATTATAATAAAAATATTCAAGACATTTTCAATTGTGCGATTTAGTCATTTACAGATAAATGTAAGAGCTCATGTTGTGCCACAAGTCAACTAACTGGCATTAAAGCAAAACCATGTGCCATTAATAAGGGAGTTCTGGTGGTGACAGAAATTAAAAATAGTCGAGACAAAAATCCCTGATGCCGAACAGTCTTTTCCTTCCTCATAAAGTCAGTATCACAATCAGACAGGCACTAGACAAAAGGGCATAACTGTTTTTCAAAACGGAAAAGGTTCAACAGGCTGCCGTAGTTATTTGAGGAAGTGGATGATTTTGTCAAAGAGATGAAATATGTCTCGTCCTATTTGTTCTTTTGACTACATACAAAATCATGTGAAGAGTTTACAAATGGCCAACAATTTGGATTTTTTATAAGACATAAGAATGTGTTGCTCTACCCTTCATGTTCTTCATAGAACAGGTCAAAGTTCTATTCAAATCTGTTCTGCTCATGATCATTCACAATATTCAACTATCCCATTCGCATCATCATCATCAGATGTGTCTCAACGTCAAAGTAATGCTTATGGTTTCAGTGGTCAACAACAACGACAAAGACGACAACAAAAACTTCAATGCCAACAACGACGACAACCACAGTAACTTATTGAACAGATGTGTTACGTTGCATCAACACTCATTGTTCAATTTAGTTTTTGTTCTTTAGAAACTGAGGTTTTGTTCTTTAGAAACTGACAGTTTCTAAAGTGTGAGATCTGAGGTGGATTTACATTACAAGGAGTCAAGGCAGTCAGATCCAATGTCACTCATAAACATACATGACGACCAGACCAACACGTCAGGAAAGGGGTTCCATGTACATTGGGTCAGACCCGTGATCTCCATGTTATTCTACTAAATTCATTCAATATACTCTCATCATCTGTGTGATGTGCTTATGATGGTTAAAGACCATGTAGAATTTTTACATAGCCACCACATTTCTTTCAGTGCTTTTTTAAACATGACCTGTGAACTCATACTGTCCACTAAATCTGGTGATTAGTTCCATGTCAAGTATGCCACCCAGTCATTAAATATGTTTCTATCTACAGACACCACCCAGTCATTAAATGTGTTTCTATCTACAGACACCACCCAGTCATTAAATGTGTTTCTATCTACAGACACCACCCAGTCATTAAATGTGTTTCTATCTACAGACACCACCCAGTCATTAAATATGTTTCTATCTACAGACACCACCCAGTCATTAAATGTGTTTCTATCTACAGACACCACC
>JACXGI010010859.1:0-26459 GCA_016801175.1 Esox masquinongy
TGTGTGTGTGTGTGTGTGTGTGTGTGTGTGTGTGTGTGTGTGTGTGTGTGTGTGTGTGTGTGTGTGTGTGTGTGTGTGTGTGTTTTGGGAAGGCTGTGAGAATATGCTGGTTCATATCTCTTTAGAGAACCTGCTCTGTTGGATTTCTATTGGGGAGAGTTCACAAGCATGCAGCATAGTGGATGGGTTGCCATGGATGGTTTGTGTTAAGAATGTTTAGCAAACTCTTATTGTTTTTGTTTTCTTGTTTGTGTGTTTCTTTCAGCGTGTAGCCGTCTTGTCATGTCCTGTGTGTGTGTTTTGCGTAGGTGTGTCTTTTATGAGCGTTGGCGTTGCCAGGTTTTTGTATTTCGCGTTCAGTAACGTTTGTTGAAATGTGGATTCTTTTGTAGAAGCATGTGACACTTCAAAAGCCTCTCTTCTCTCTTTCTCGGGTTGAGGACGGCCCAGAGGAGACGAGAAAGTAATTTCCGGAACAAAGCGCGTGGGTGTATTCACTGAGCCTTCTGCTCTCAAGACGTCTAATGCGCACAGACACATTGCATAAGACGGATGCTATAATGTGTGTGTGTGTGTGTGTGTGTGTGTGTGTGTGTGTGTGTGTGTGTGTGTGTGTGTGTGTGTGTGTGTAGGACCTGAACAAACGTCTTTCCCTGCCTGCTGACATCCGTATTCCCGACGGCTACTTGGAGAAGCTGCAGCTTAGCAGCCCCACCTTTGACCAGCCCCTCAGCCGACGCTCCCGTCGTGCCTCCCTGGTATGTCTTAGTAAGGGACAGTGGTTGAAGGAACGTTGGGGCGTCATTACCCCGCAGCGTTCAGCCACCGCCCTCTTTTCCCACTGTCTCCGTGGCAACCACCATGCGAGGTTGATACGGACTGACTCGGTACAGTCTTGTGTAGCGTATGAAAGCATCCGTTAACACGCACAGATCGTGAAAGCTGATCTCTCTTCTTTTATTTCGGTTCACCAGTCAGAGATTGGTTTTGGGAAGCTGGAGACCTACATCAAACTGGATAAACTGGGAGAGGTTAGAGAACGCACATTAATTCCTTTGAACGCCCAAAGCAAGTTCTTCACAAGTAGTTCCTAAATGTAATTTAGTTTGGACTCATAACTATCTGGTCTGTTCTGCTCTGCTGTAGGGGACCTACGCTACAGTGTTTAAGGGACGCAGTAAACTGACGGACAACCTGGTGGCGCTGAAGGAGATCAGGCTGGAGCACGAGGAGGGAGCGCCATGCACCGCCATCAGAGAAGGTGCGGCTGTACTCCCGTCAACCACACCCTGTTCCTTTCTGTCACCCCGTCACCCCCTCACCCCCCTCTTTTCATCTCTCTCCAGTGTCATTGCTGAAGGACCTGAAACACGCCAACATCGTGACCTTGCATGACATCGTCCACACAGACAAGAGCCTCACGTTGGTCTTTGAGTACCTGGTGAGAATCAACTGCTGCTGCACTCTGGCTGTTGTAGTTTAATGTCTACCTCCGCTATCTGCTGAGCTCTGGCAATTGTAGTCTTCCATCTACCTCCGCTATCTGAGAAATTTGTGATCCCAAGTGGGTGGTTGTGCGGGGTACTTCCTCCTCTCTGACCTCATTTCCTGTGCAGGATAAGGACCTAAAGCAGTACATGGATGACTGTGGGAACATCATGAGCATGCACAATGTCAAGGTGAGTATGACCCTGGCTAATGGCCCAGCGTTCACCGTCCGGGTCATGACTTCAGATAGAAGCTCCTCACCGTTAACGTTGCACGTGTTGTTTGCGGGCTTCCAGATCTTCCTCTTCCAGATCTTGCGGGGACTGGCGTACTGCCACAAGCGGAAGGTCCTCCACAGGGACCTGAAGCCTCAGAACCTGCTTATCAACGAGAGGGGGGAACTCAAACTGGCCGACTTTGGTCTGGCGCGGGCTAAGTCTGTACCCACCAAGACGTACTCCAACGAGGTGGTAACTCTGTGGTACCGGCCACCTGATGTCCTGCTGGGCTCTTCAGAGTACTCTACACAGATTGACATGTGGTGAGAACACAACGTGCCGATGCCCTGTGGCCACAGTCACGGTCATTACAGTTCATTCACTGCACTTACCTGGTGTCTCAGGACTAAGTAGAAATCAGGGGAGTTAGAATTTGAGGTCTTTCCACTCTAAGCTCTACAGTCACTTATTAATTGTCTTGAACAAATATAGAGTATGGCCTGTAGACTTTAGTCCGGCCTGTAGACTTTAGTCCGGCCTGTAGACTTTAGTCCGGCCAGTAAACTTTAGTACGACCTGTTGACTTAACTAAATGTCATAATCCTGGCTGGAGATTTTAGGGTTAGGTTAAGGAGTGGGGTGTCCCACTTTTGTAATTTCAGACAGAGAAGATGTGTGTTCGTGCGTGCCCTCAAGCTGTGCGAACAATGTGTGTGCTTGTGTGTAATGCTCCATCTCTCTTCGTCTGTGTGTAGGGGTGTAGGCTGTATTTTCTATGAGATGGCTGCAGGTCGGCCCCTGTTTCCTGGCTCAACCGTTGAGGATGAACTCCACCTCATATTCAGACTGCTGGGTGAGTAGTATAATCTGATTAACCGCTCACCTAGCGCCACCTACTGTCTGCTACAGAGACCAACACACAACCACAAAAGTCCCCTGATAACCTGGAGGGTGATGCCATGGTAGTGACAGAGACATTATTTAAGTGTTAATCTCTTGTTTCTTCAGGCACGCCGTCAGAGGCCAACTGGCCAGGGATCTTGAGCATCGATGAATTCAAGTCCTACAACTTCCCCAAATACAAACCTCAGCCCTTCATCAACCATGCACCCAGGTAGCGCGCGCGCGCGCGCGCGCGTGTGTGTGTGTGTGTGTGTGTGTGTGTGTGTGTCGATTAGTCTGTTTATTATGGTCATTAGGGGTTAGGTTTATGTTAAGGGTATGGTTGGGTTTAGGATTATTAAAAATGTGACTTTTTAAGAACAATCAACTTTGATGTCCCATTCAGATAACTTGGTTAGTGTGTGTATGTCGTCACTGCATGTGGGCAGGAAATCCTGTGGAACTTTAGCGAGGCGATTCTTCACGTCCTTCCTCTTCTGAGCCACCAAGTTCCCATTAGTCACCACCCATTGGACAGTAAACCCTGTGATCCTTGACCTGTCTCTCTTCCCCTCCCAGGTTGGACACAGAAGGCATTGAATTGTTGTTGTCTTTTCTAAAAGTGAGTTTCTATGTCCATTGACTTTCCTACACATACTGTAATCCACTATGTTCTGCTCCAAACCACCACGAAGCAGTGCTGATAACCAACAACACTAAAGTTACTGCTGTCCTCCTGCTTTTGTTGTTATGCTTGCTTTTGTTGTGATGTGTTAACTGTTGGTCTCCCTCTTGCCCAGTATGAGTCCAAGAAGAGGATCTCAGCAGATGAAGCTATGAAGCAGGCCTATTTCAAAAGCCTGGGGGTGCGGGTGCACAGCATGCCTGAGAGTGAGTCTACCTGAGAACGAGCAATACTCGTATTCTGGATGGCTTTGAGATAGACTCATACATGAACACAATCTCTCTTTCTTTCTCGGTCTCCATCTTTATCTCCACCTCTCTCAGGTATTTCTATATTTACCCTGAAGGATGTTCAACTGCAGAGAGACCCAGGCTATCGGAACTCCTCACACTTAGAGTCAGGTGTGTCTCACACACACATACACACACACACACACACACACACACACACAGACATATTTTCAATATGAATCTGAAGAATCAATTTAGAAGTTCACCTCACCTCCCAATATGATCATGACAGGTAATCCAGTGGTGGGAGATGATGGAGCTGGATGAAATTTACCCAATAGCCTTCAAATGTTCTTATAAATGAAACATTCAGTGTCAATTCCCAAAACTGGAATGTTTACTGAACAGAGTGCAGAGTTTTAAAGGCTTTTTTAGACCCTTTCCCAAGTTTACGAAAATTGAGTTATTTACTAAGAGTGCATAGGTGAGCTTAATTATTGTAGATGATCAATACACCAGCTTTAATTAATCAATCTCTGCTTGCTTGCTCCTGCTGGAAACAATGCCAATTTATTGATCTTGTGTTATCTTACCAGCATCGTTTTAGTATACAAAAACACACACACACACACACACGCGCGCGCGCACACGCACACCCCTCTTTGCTGATGATTCAATCTCTATTTCTCTCCCTCCATTAGGCAACAGCAAGAACAGAAGACAGAGTATGCTCTTCTAGGCCCAGGGCGGAGCTCATTCCTGTTGCTATAGTAACTGACTCTCGCTTGAGATGAGGCTGAACGGGAAATACCCTTCCCTTCCTCCCCCCTCTCGCATGAGCCCCTCATCCCTGGACCAACCCCCCTCAGCCCCCCCACCCACCCCCCCCCAGCCCCAGAGAGCCAATGTGTCTGAGTCGATTGCAGAGGGAGAGAAGAACCACGTTTATTTATTTGAAGATATGGAGGGGGCTAGGGGATATGTTTTGCTGCTAAACTACTACTGTCTGTATTTAACACGCCGTTTGTGTATATGATGATGTGAACTCGGACGTCCTGCACAGTCAACCAGTCGCTAAAGTTCCAATGGTTATCGTAATGAAATATGAATTCCACTGTTGATGTTGGTTATCATAGCTGTTACCTTTGCTGTTGTTGTGCTCGTTGTCGTGTTCGGAGACCGAATGCCTTTCCCAAGTTTTTTTCCCTCGCGTACTTTCTCGAGCTTCCTCCTATCTTGGCGTGTGGCTGAAGTGACTGCGGACTTGTCCGGACAGGGTCCTCGGCTGGAATTCTTTCCTCTGGACCTGAGCAATTTCCAGCCACCCTCTCATCCTTCTAGAACATTCCAAAACATTTTAGGGGCCAGTTAGAGGTCAGTGAGGCTTCAGAAATGGGGGTCATAAGGCACATCGGGTCCACCTGTTGTAGAGCACAACGGCCCACTGAGCCTCTTAGCAAAAGCTGTGCCTGGTTCTGTCCACACACCTAATGGACCACAGCACCAGAGGGAGTCTACAATTCGGAGGAATTCTTTTACTTCCCCAGAACATTTCCGGTCCCATTCCGTTGTCATGACAACAGGAAAGCGAGGATTAGGAGGAAAGAACAACTGGAGTGCCACAGGAAGTCACGTGACCACCCACAGGAACCCCTCCCTCGCACTCTCGCTTTTTCTTTCTCTCCATCCCTCTCTCCTTTCTCTCTCCCACCCCAGCATGGTCTGGACTTCAGCTCTTGTAAGCAAGTTCTTTATCTTCTTGCCTTTTGGAGGTCTACAATACTGGTTGTTTTTGTGCATCATTAATAGCTAAGCCCTTTGTAGTACTCCGAACATCTCTCTACACTATAGCTGGCCATGGGAGTGGAGTGTAACAAAGATTTCAGGGCGCTCCTATGACGACGGGTGTTTAAAATGGCTGACTTGATTTGACAGTATTATTAAGAGTGTTTTTTTCTCTTTGACTTTTGGTCTCTGACCTCTCCTTGTGAAACCAGTGTCGCTCTGGCATGTCAGGGGCAACAGCTTTGCCTCTCACAGGAGAACAAACCGATTTGTTGTTCCACAGTCTGCATTGGACCACTCAACTCTCTTCTTTCCAGCATTTGTACACATGATGTTGTTGAAAAAATTGAATTTCAAATTGAAATTGAAAATAGATTTAACAAGCCACTGTGTTGTTCTCAACCGACAGTGATGTATATTAATATTGTAATACTGTACTTTTTCAAGTTTGAGAATGACCTGAGGGTGTGTGGGAGGCGTGTGTGTGGCGTGTGCATACATGCGCGTGTGTGAATGTCTGCGTGTGTGCGCCTGACGCATGGAACTCCTGCTGTGGTGTAAACTCGACCTCTCTTGAACCCTGACCTGTGCGGTCAGTTGGAGGTGGACAGTTGGTGACTGTAACTATTTTTACTGGAACTATTTATTTGTCATAACCATCAAAGTAAATTTAGTCTGTTTGATAAAATGTGTCCTTGTCTTTATTGTTGTTTGATTGGTGAAAAGTTGAGACGTGCGCATAAACACACAACACACAGAAGTTGTGTAGCATTCAATGCTTCATGTTTATTCAAAACCTTGTGTAAGACATTTTTACTTGTCTCCCAATAAAAAAAGCAAATCATGAGAATAAATTTGTATCAATTCCTTTATAAAAACAACCAAAAGCTATTAAAAAATAATATTTGTTCAATAATGAACTGGAATTTCGTCTATAAAAAAAGGTTTCAAGCTTGAAAATACATTTCCATAACTCTTCCATTTGAAAAGGCCCAGCCGGTACATGGTAATAAAGCACGGTGCATAGAATACAGTACAATACAATACAAATCCATAGAAAAACACTTAGCCAGAACAATACCACCAGGTTCACAGCCCCAAAATGACAAAACAAGGTATACAAACATTTATAAAGCGTTATAATGTGCCCTATCCCTTATAAGGCTTTATAACCATGCCCTTTTATAATGCATAACCATAAGCCAAGCTTCTGATTAAGCGCTGAGGATGTAGAATCCACAGAAAAACATTCTGATAGATGGCAATCTAAAGTGGATAAATATGGGGAAGCATCTTTTTTTTTTTTTGCCAAGAACGTTGAGATGAGACAAACTAAACATACAGAAGTCCAAAACAATCAATTTCCACTAAACCCCTCAAAAAAATGCATCTTCAAGTCAATGATGATGATGATGTTGACACAGTCCAAGGCTAATCCAGTAGATATGCAGCAGTGCCCTCTGATTTTTGCTGGTTTGACCTGATTTGGCCTTGTTGTAGAGTCCTGCTGTGTTAGGGTCCAGGATTTCAACTGGGACTATTCGGTCAAGCCTAGTTCAGCCTGTTTTGGTCCAGTCGGGGGTAGGGTCCGTGAGGGTATGGTACTGTTCCCCAGGTGGATCAAGACTTGTGTGGGCTAGAGGAGAGCAGCAGAGGGGAGGTGGTATCCAGGCTGGACAAGGGAACTGGGATAGGCCCATTGAGCAGTGTGGGGAACTACAGACCGGGAAGACAAACAGAGAGAAAGACCGGTGAGATTAACGTTCATGAAATACCATACAATAATAATAATGACTAGAAAAGGACATTTGTGAAAGTAAATGTGTGCTTGGTAGTCTGGAAGTACAGTTGTGAAATGTTGCAACCTGGTAAAAGAAGTAACGGTGATGGTAATGGTTGTAATAGGGTTATGGCTTGGTTATTGCTTGTTCATTTTGTATTTGGGAAGTTATAGTGGGTTATAGGGAACAATAGTAATGGCGTCTGGTGGAAACTGATGCTAACTCCTTCGGTTTGTCATGAAGTCAGATCAATGGATTTGTGAATTAACTAGTAACTGTTGGTGAATTTCAAATATTTGTGTAATCAAACCTTGTTAAAATCTAACAGTGGGCTAACATGTAAATGATAACAAGTTCAGGCATGCCTTTCGATGTCCAAATAACAGGCTCTTACCTTATCAGAAGACGGACCTACTCTCTTCTAGTCTAGAATTAATTTGGGAAACGGTAAAACAAGCACACTTTCACTGACAAGATATGGTTGCAGAGTTAAATGAACTATCTGCATTCCATTTGAGCTGGTATGCTAAAGCCTTCATGTATACCAGCAACATTAGTTTACGCTAACTAGCTTGTTGGTGGGTGAGTGCAGGACCATTTTAATGCATAAGCGTACCAGAGCTGTATGCCATTGGTTAAATATAGTTTTCATTATATGTATTTTCACCAAAAGTCTGAAGCTCCTGCTCAATTGTGTCCAACTGACCGTAGACTACATCATTTTCAGTTTACTTAATTAAATTAGGGGCCCTGGAAATGGTGATTCGCTAATGCTTATTCAAGGTTTAACTTAGTATATTATTGACTATATTAGGTGTGCGCTTTCTCACAGATGATAACTTGGGTTGACAACTTGTCAGTTGATTTAATTCCCTAAATGAGGTAAGACAGGGCTTTGTATTGGTTGGTAGGCCTATAGAGGACTGTATTCCTTTGCTGCCTGTTGGGTTGTGGCATGGGTGTGACTTCTGGTTGCTCATACTGTTGTGTCTTTCCATCCAACTAATCTCGATTTTAGGACTACAGACTTTCTAAAGTGGACTGGTACTGTAAGTGCTATATGCTACAATATTTAAACTCTCAACATGTTGTGTTAAGAAAATTCACAGTTAATAAAGTCGGAACGGTATCAAAAAATGTTCATACATAAAACCTATTCCGAACCGGTGTGCTAAAGTTTGAATTGCATTTTTTGAAAGATTTTTTTCTGGGGCGTTTTGACACTTTGAGACAGTATTGGAATGACAGAGGAGATACAGATAAGGCAGCAGACAACAGATGTGTTGGAGGATTGGAGAGGGGAGGTGCGGTGGGGATAGGATGGTTTCCGCTATACCACCGGCCCTGCACCGAACAATGTTTCTAGTATTATTGGTGAAACTGGTTAACCCATTTTCCTCATTAAGGCCTATGGCTGTTGAAATGCAGTGGGATTTATTCAAAATGTTGGTTGAAGTGTCAAATGTGTTAGTAGTATTATCAATATGCTTTATTTAAGCACCTTGCTCACACTTCGTCTGCACATTTTACAGTTGTTTTAGTGCTTAGAACTTTTCACTGTTTTGGCCCAACAGGTGGCAGCGAAAGAAGCAGAATAAGTAAGAACAATTTCTAAAGTTTTCGCAAGCACCACTAATAAAATTGTCCCACTAAAATAATACTGAGGTAAAGTGCATGTCTCTCTTGAATCTAGTTTTAAAGTGTTACTTCTAGTACTAGTATTGATAGTAATGATAGTATTCTTTATAAAGTACTCATGCTCGGACTCTCAGTAACTGGTGGGAAGCTAAAAACTGTGTTTAAGAATTCCTTAAAATGGTGGCAGAGGTATTGTAACGCCCGTCCCTCCTGACGATGGGAGGAGAGGTACTTCCTGTTGTGAGAGGGCTGATGGGAGTGGGTGGGGCTCCTGACCCCCTCCACTCACCCCCCCGAACTGAGCAGGAAGCTGCCCCCCCCTTCCACACCAGAAAGGAAACATCTGTGGCTTATTTTGAAACCCATGCACACAGTGAAACACACACACATACTTAAGCACAATCACAGTAAACCACTCATACACACAGAAATAAATAGCAGAGGTGTCATGTGACTGCTGTTGAGAAAGAGAGGCTGTTTGGGGGAATCTTCTGTCTTAGCTCCATACGTCGAAACTGAGTCAACATTCACTATCCCTTCTTTTTATAGCAGTTAAAGTAGAGCCCGTTCCCTTTCACCTCAGGACAGTCGCAAATACGAAACCCTCCTCCTTTTTCAAATACTTTCTGCCCCCCCGACAACGTTCCACACAATCCCTTGCGTCCTTCTTCAATCCACACTAAATGTCCTCCCTGCTCTCTCCATCTCTCTATTCTCTTCTGAACATATTGTGCGCGCGTGTGTGTGCTGGTTTACCTGGAAGAGGGGCCCATGGCCCTGTAGGCGAGCGGGGCTCAGGGGTCCTACAGGACTCAAACTGCTCCAGAAATGGATACTGGACAGGAGGGGACTGGGGGTGAGGATGAGACCTGAGGGAGTCTGGTGGGGGAGAGGGTGGGAGAAGACAGAGTTTATGAAGGGACTGAGAGAGATGTATACTCTGTCAATGTTCCACTGGTGTTTTGGTCTGTACTGATCTGTAACAAATGATCTAGCTATCAACAACACACACTGCTGTAATTCCTCCCTGCGGGTTACCGAGTCCCGCTACGCAAGCTCGGTTCGTTTTAGTTTAACTCCGGAGTTAGGAAGGGAGAGGGGGTTTTATTAATTACATTTAGCGTACACTCTTATCCAGAGCCACAATCCCTGTGTTCATCTTGAGATAGCTAGGTGACACGGCAACATATAATGATCGCACGGTAAGTACATTTTCCTTCAACGTGTTTATCGGCAGTGTGTGTGTCTGTGGGAGTAAACAGGGTGGGAGCTTAGAAGGGGCGTCGTTGAGAGTTATTTAAGATTCTACAAAGAGGTAAGGTTTCAGATGTACTGGAACTCCACTAGTCTCACTTCAGGGGGAAGCTTTGGGGGGGAATGGGGGAGTGAGTTCAAGGCAAAGTTGGGGGAACTCTCTTGAGGTCAAAGAACTCGGAACATTAGGTTCCGGCTGAGAACCTACACATCTCCTCCCTTTCGCCCCTTGTCCCTGACTTCATTTATCTGTTTATAGGGGTGGTTGTGTTTATGTGGGTTAGGAATGATATATGCAGTTTTAATGTGTTGTTTTGTATTGGCACATTTCTCTCTTCGCAGTGTTTTACAACAGCCGCTACATCACGCCGGCGATTCAGGAGCTTTAGGAACATATGGCTTCACTTACAGACCTCCCAATCCTCCCCTCTGCGTCCCTCCCCTCCCTTCTTCTCACTTTCTCTTCAGCTTACCTCCCCCCTTCATCTCTCCTCCTTCATAGTCTCACTCCCCAACCTCTCCCTCTTTTCCACTCACCTCTTTGACTCATTCCCTCATTTCCTCCCTCCCTTTCTGCTCCTCAATAACTTTCTCCACTGAACCTCTATCCCTCCCTCTCCTCTCACTACCCTGGCTTTTTCACAGTAAGGACAGGCAGTTCCAGAGAGACTCAGGACGGCCGTGTATTTTCTCCTAACCTAGTTACACACATCCGCACGCAGACCCGAGAGTGGCTGCATTCGTGATCAAGGCCAAGTGGGGGAAGTCTGACTTTGTGTTTGCTTGTGTGTGTTTGTGCTGTGCTATTGTCTGTGGTGTGTGTTTGTTGCTGACCTGTGCTGTAAAGAAAGCTGGGGTTAATGACCCTGAGGGCAGTGCTGGGCTGTTGAGGGCGATGGAGCCGATGTCATTGGCTGTCAGGAGCAGAGAGGGGGATGAGATCTCCAGGCCTTTAGGCTTCCTGGTTTTGGGCGGGACACTACTTGTTAAGCCCCTCTTCTCTGGCGTGGGTGTGGCTAGGCCACGGTCTCTGTGGCCAGATGAGAGATTGAGGGGCTGAGCACTCTGCTCTGATTCATCAGTCTCAGGGGTGGGGCTCCCTGCTCTCCAGAACGCATGGGCGGGGCTTTGTGACGGAGAGGAGGAGCAGGACGAAGAGTGGGCAGGCCTTGGGGAACGTTTGGATAAATAGTAGCCCTCGTTGGAGGAAGGGGGCGGGGATGAAGGCAGAGACACCACCGGCAGTGTCCCGCCCTTAAGGCCACGGTTCTGAACAAAGCGAATCACTGTGCCGCTGTCGTCATGGTGATCGTGTCTGGGCTCCATCTTGATTGGCCGGTGTAGGTCAGGGGAGCGAAGATCCTGGGGGTGCTGGAGGGAGCTAACAGTGAAGGAGGAATAGAGGCCTGAGTGGAGGTACTCGTTTCTTCCTGGGGGGCCTCCTCGCACCCCATCCTCATCCCCCTCCTCCTCTGACAGGGCCCCGCTAACCTCATCGCAACCCCGCACCCCCATCTCCACTGTCGCCGGGTCCATTTTCAGGATCTCAGGGAAGGACACAAACTTGTACACAAACTTCTGGCCAATCACCTTCTTGATGATGTTCTAGAGGAGGTAGACGAGGAAGGAGTTAAACGCACCAAGGTTGTTACAAGACGGCGTGTCAACCCGATGTAGTGGCACAGACAACCTTCGACTACGACCATGCAGGGTCAGCGCACGTATTATTAATGTGTAGCGTGTTGGGTGTGGTCATTGGTGCTTGGTTTGTTGTGGGTTAAATGTTGCATGTAGGGCGTTGTACCTTATCATAGTAGTATCGCAGGGCTCTGCTCAGCTTGTCGTAGTTCATGTTGGTCTTATTCTTCCTGAGGCCCCACAGCTTGGCCACCTCTTCTGACTTGAGCAGTTTGAACTCGCCGTCATTGGATGTCCAGCAGATCAGGTGCTTTTGGCTTTGGTCCAGCAACAGCTGCAACAGGAACTGCCACAACGTGATAGCACTCTCCATGGCTGTGGGTGGAGGGTGCGGCGTGGGGGGGGGGTTGGGGTTGGGGTTGGGGGAGTCGTCGTCAGCAACTGGCACGCACGTTCCAAACGTCAAGTATACCAAGCAAAAACCTTACCCGTGTTCTGCCCTCAACCCAGGAGCATGTCCCGCACCATTAAAGCAGAGGCAGAAACATTGAAAACACCAAAAACCGTGCCTGACGCACGGATCAAAGGCATTATGCTACTCCTACACACACACACACACGCACACACTAAGATGTGGATAAATATTGAAAAGAACAAATGCTGGGCTATTTTGACCCAGCCACTTGGTAATTTTCTCATTTCGTGTTGGGACGACATAGTGTAGATGCTGGGTGTTTTAATGTAATCCGTAGGTGAGGGCTATTCCACTCCGATCATGGAGGGATGAAACACTGCTGGTTTTTATCCTCTCCAGCTAATCAGGCACTCATTCAGACATGAGACATCAGGTGAGTACATTTCACTACCAGTTAGAAACAGAATGACATTTATTCTCGCAGGTGGCTAAAAATAACTAACTTAAACCACACCCCTTCCAATCTACGCTGCCAGTCTCCTAATCTTATCCGCAGGGTCATATCTCCATAACCCAGCATTAATAACCTAACCTTGCTGTTTTTAAAGGAAACCATTCGTAGGGCCAAAGTCACTGCTGTTTTCATCCACAGGTGACCTAATGTCTGCAACCCAGCATATTTAGAATATACAGTCTGAATGCCAGCACCAGTGCCAAACAATGATTTATTTAAGCATCTATATCAATGGGTCCATGTGCCAACCAGTGACATCATACATCTCCTTATCACAATATGTTAAAGTGGGCAATAAAGGCCCTTACTGCAAATGTAACAAGACACACAAGTTTCTATGTAAAACACTCACGCACTGGAGAGCTTGGCTTGCTGCATAAACATCAGATGAACGCAAGTCAACACAATCACTCTTCCTCAGTAAGGGCTGTCTGGCAGCTTCAGAACCTCAGAGCAGTGAGAGGATGTTATCCACTCTGGGCTATATGCCACTGCGCTCCGCTGTGATGTGCTTAGTTACAATGTTACATTATAGGACAAAATAGGAGTACTGTGCTCCAGTCATAGCTCAGGGACATGGCACAGCCGACTATGGCCAGACAGGGGCGGAACCACGGATGTTTCTGTGGTGATAAAAGAGGATGTGGTCAGTGCCCCTTTGCCAAGTCGAACCACAGCCCAACGACACTATTTACCTAGACTTCACTCACTGTCCACTCGCCCCTCTGTCTGCATCTTTCCCTCAGACTCTACAGACAACCTATGCACATCACTCTCACACACACACACACACACACACACACACACACACACAACACCACACCCAAATTCCCCAGCCTCAAGTTGGTGTGATCTGAATTCTGCTTTCCCTACTCCACTCCTCGTATCCCCTCTGTCTCGGCTTCATTAGGTGAGGTCCTGTGTGTGCAGTGCGTGTTTGTGTGTAGTAGGTTTGTATGGTGTGTGTTTGTGTGTGTGTGTGTTTGTGTGTGTGACTGATGAAAAACCATAAAGCTGTCTAAATGAGGACTTCCTTTCATTCTGCTGCAGGGCGTCTTCCCGGGGAAAAGGCCAGCCCCAACTCAAAGGTAGGAATTCCTGTCACAGGGAACCATCGGAAACCCAGGGACCTCACGGATGGGACAAATGGAGGGTTTCCTACTCGCCTCGCTCTGATACGGCAGAACACAAGCCTGCGTGTGCGTGCACACAACACCAATTCCCTTTTTTCCAACAACATATGCAGAATGCATTGCACACATGTATTCTGGTTCCTCCCCTAGGATATGCTTTGGCATGATATAGTGTATAACAGATCTATCTCTTTGGTGTTTCAAGGTGACAAGGGTTAACAATAGAAATAGGGCTCCCTGCAACGCAGGTTTGCCTGATAAACACAGGATTGGTAAAAATGAATGTCACAGAACACACACAAAGAAAGCATTCACCTTCTGGAAAGGATTTGTTTTTGTTGACATCGAGTTTCTGGTATCTTATAATAGCGTTATGACAGAGCCAGAAATGACGCTCTACACAGGCCCCTCCATGTTGGATCTCCGTTATGAGTTGTGTGTGCACGTGTGTACATTACTTAGCTATGACTAAATGCGCTCTCTGCTAGCGCCATGCCAATGGAAAACTAGCTATAAACTGCGAGCGTCTCGTGCGCTAAGCGCTCCTTTCGTAAGGACGCACGAAGTACAGGGATGTCCTGACATCATAGACTAATGGCTCTAGTCTGCTTCGTCCCAAACTGTGTATACCATGTAAAGTATATTAAAAGTATGGGTTATCACCGGTGAAACGTCATGCTTGGGTCTGCTCTTAGCCATCGGTGTTGCAAAGCCTGGAATACTCAAACGGTTCTTTGTTTGCTCCAATGACTCATTTTCAAGATGTTGTCTGCTGCCAGTTTCAATCCGGAAGCGCATGGCAATTAGTCTGCAGAGTCCAGACAAACCAGAAATTCTACTAGGGTTTTAAAGGGACAGTGGATTTTCACACCATCGGGTACTTTAGATTTAATAATTCAGCACAATAAACTGCGCATTAATATCAGACTGGAGTACGGTGAACGACACGCGCAACTTGAGTTTGACGTCCAATAAGTAAACAATGAGAAGCCCAATGTTAACAAACATCAAAACGAAACTATATTGATATAGTATAGCATAGCTCACTTGTATGTTTAGAAGGGAACACATAGCTCACATTTTACGGAAATGCATGCATGTTTGCCAAGATAGCTTAATAGTGAGTATCCTCTAGTATCCTCTTGTCCCCAACGTTTCAAGTTCATTGTGATGACCGAGTTGTATCATATTTCCCAACGATATTTTTCTGGTGCAAAGTTCACTTCTGAGCCATCGTCACTCACACTCAATTACTATCCTCTGTTATAAAGTAAATATCAATAGCATAGAGAACATACCCTAGTGTTAGACGTCTTCTTTCCCGTCGTATACGTTTTAAATAGAATTCCGTATAATGCGCTGGTTTTCCATGCTGATGCCGTCTAGGCTGTGGCGCTCAAGACTGTAAGGGGATCTGGATTTTTTTTACTTCTTCAGAGCAGGAAGTCGGAGCGCGCAGACAGAGAGCCGGCTCACTTCCTCTCGCGCATTATTCCCCAGGCGCTCGGCCGTCTGTGTAAATACGCTTTTCCTCCTAAGCACTGGCATACACACACACACACACACACACACACACACGAAACGAACACAGACTAATATTGTAATTCTGACTTTCAGTGTGGGTCCAACTGACGTCACTTTCTTCCTGCACAGCACCAGGAGTTAGTAGTGTTCCTTCCTCCACAAACATGCTCGCGCGAGCACACGCACATACACGTGCATGCGCAGAGAAGCAACGAAAACTTGCTGTGTGTGTGTGTGTGTGTGTGTGTGTGTGTGTGTGTGTGTGTGTGTGTGTTAGAGAGAGAGAGACAAAGATCTCACCAACAACTTTATGGAAATGGTTGTATATAAAGATACACACACAACACATCCCTCAACTAAGATCAACTGTAGTAGATGGGGTCTTTTTATTGATTATTTATAATTATTATTATTATTATTAAAAAACAATTATTCCAAATTTTGTTATGTCTAATTTGCAATTATAGCGGATCTTCATCAATCCAACCAGGAAGTACCCACTATAGCCTTTGCCCCGGGAATTGAGCATATTCTACAGCAACAACAAGCAAAATTAAGTTTGCAGGTGCCCAACATGCTACAAGAAGTGGCTAGAGCACAGCCCTGTCCAACATCTATCTTTACATCATCTTCTGGCGGACCAGAATTTGAAATCTAGGCCACAATATTGAATATATTGAATATTGAACATATTTCTGTTTCTGATTATTACAGGCTGGCAGGATTGCTTTCTGCTTTCCCTTGACTCCAAGATAGGCCAAGATCACTGTCCAAGATGAGCGCACATCGCTGCCTTACGTCAGGGTGACGTCGTCAGAAAAACTGTTTATAATGTGCAAACGTCATATTGGAATTTGGATGGATCTTTGTTCATTAATTACAATAAAAGTCTTTGCGTTTTCAATTGAAAAAACTTTTTCATCCACTTATCTCAGTCGGTCTCATTTTGAAAATAATACGCACGATCACGTGACCTTAATGCCGCTAGCCCCTTTTCTCTGGTAACAACAAACAGCGCCAAACTACTGTCACCGAGCGTTCATGGACGGTAACACAGTTAGTAACGTTACAGTTCCTAACGGGACAATGGACCCGTTATGGAAAAAAGTCCACACATTCACTGGACCTATTCCTCGATCAAGACATGGACACCGAGCAGCAGCTATTAGGGAGCTAATTATCGTATTTGGAGGTGGAAACGAGGGAATAGCAGAGGAGCTCCATGTATACAACACCGGTAAGCTAGCTTACGTTAGCTAGCTAACAACAGTTAGTAGTTAAGGAACGAACACACAGTTTAACTTCACTTACCTACATTCACACGAATGTCCGTGTCTATGTCGTGGGACTTCTCGTGTCCATCTTGTGCATTGAAAGTTCCACAAATATTCCCTGACGAGTGATGGAACGTGGCTAACTAGCTAGTTACTGTACAGGTGGAGCTAGCTAAGCCAGCACGGCTAACAAAAATAGCTATTATGATTCTATTCAGGTACTGTACTTCACAGTAGTTTGTTATTTGAACGCTGCTTGAAATTATTGCGGTGTGGAACAGATTACCATTGAGAATATAGTGGCCATATTGCATTACTACGTTAGCTAGCTAGTAATTCAAGTTAACCAGTACATTGATTGAGTAGACATGATGGAATTTTTATCCGCTGATCTGATATCTGCCCAGTTTCTAAGCAGTGGTTTCTCCCAGCGGTGAGAGGGGACATCCCTCCAGGCTGCGCTGCCCATGGCTTTGCCTGTGAGGGGACCCGCATTCTGGTCTTTGGAGGAATGGTTGAGTTTGGCAAATACAGCAACAGCCTGTATGAGTTACAGGTGAGGTTCTCACACTCACTTATGGCGTCTTTTGTTAAAATGATCCTCCTGTCATGCATAAGGTCAAGAATGTGCAGTGACTTTGTCGTTCACAGACCTGTACTTCAGAGCCTTGTTACCCCATTAGTTATGCAGTAGATGGTACGCAGTCACACAGACAACTTATTCCCCAAGCTCAAATTGCTGGCGCGTAGAGCCTAGTAGAAGTCTATGAAGTTTGGGACTTCAAAAGTGTAGTGACACTTGCTTTTTAGGCAAGCCGCTGGCTGTGGAAGAAACTGAAACCCAGGCCTCCCAAGAATGGCATGCCGCCCCCCTGTCCTCGCCTTGGACACAGCTTCACCCTCATTGGAAACAAGTGCTACCTGTTTGGGGGTTTGGCAAATGACAGTGAAGACCCAAATGGCAATGTCCCAAGGTATGCAGCTAGCGCCAAACGTCTCCAACACATCTTCTCTTATTACTCTTTAAAGGGTTGTGATGCTCATAAGATACCTTAATGTTGACTATTACCCCCTTTGGCAATAGGAGTTGACTGGAGTTGGCAAGACTGCAACATTGCACTCTCAGATCTGGGGCTATTTGCGAGTTCATTCCACTGACAATCTTTGTCTCTCTTTTGCAGGTATCTGGATGACTTCTATGAACTGGAGCTGCAGTCAGTGTCAGGGGTGAAAGGTTGGAACATTCCAGATACCAAAGGCGTGGGTCCATGGGCTCGGGAGTCCCACACCGCTGTGACTTATACTGGAAAAGGGTCCCCCAAACTCTACATCTTTGGAGGGATGAGAGGCAGTCGCCTTGATGACCTCTGGCAGCTTGACCTTGGTAACATTTCCTCACTGTTTAAACCCATGCTTTGATGAACCCCAGTCTGACCACATTAACAAAATGTGACACTGAATTAACTAGCCTCTTTTGTGTGTTCAGGATGTTGTTGCTTGTGGTATGTTCCTATAAAACACAGCTTTGCATTTGTGGTTGTGGCAATAAATCTGCTGTAGTAAGATAATCCGATTTGCGCTGAATCCACTCTATTCTCCATCTGCCCCATAGAATCTATGACATGGTCGATACCTGAAACAAAAGGACCACCTCCTCTACCGAGAAGTCTTCACTCTGCCAGCGTGATAGGAAACAAGTAATGGAACTATGAACTATGTGTTTGTACCGTGTTGATTTCGTGCATGTTTGCCTAATGCAGGTTTGTCTCTTTGTTTTTCCTCTGTGTGAAGGATGTATGTTTTTGGGGGATGGGTCCCTGTTGCAGAAAAAGACAAACCTAACGCCTTGGGAGCTGAATGGATCTGTACGAACTCCTTATCTGTGCTCCACTTAGGTCAGTATCATACCATTATACGCTTGTCACTGAGGGTATCTGACTGGTCACACAACAGGCATCCATTTCTATGATATTTATTTCACAAAGATGATTTCATTGAATTGAACCCAGCCAGGTTAAACAGTAGACCGTCTCCTCTGTTGATCTCAGACACCTTGACGTGGCAGTGCTTAGGCCCAGATCAGCAGCAAGGCCATACGATGGGCCAAGAGGACCAGGTAGAGCCCCAGCCCTGCAGCGGGGTCCCCCGAGCTAGGGCAGGCCACTGTGCCGCCTCCATCGGCTCCCGCCTCTACATCTGGAGTGGCCGTGACGGCTACCGGAGGAGCTGGAATTACCAGGTGTGCTGTAAGGACTTGTGGTACCTTGAGACAGGTGAGATGTACTGCTATAATTGTTGTTGTTATTATTATTAGTAGTAGTGGTATTACTGTAGTGGTAGTAGTAGTGGTATTACTGTAGTAGTAGTAGTAGTGGTAGTAGTAGTAGTGCTATTACTGTAGTAGTAGTAGTAGTAGTAGTAGTGGTAGTAGTAGTAGTGCTATTACTGTAGTAGTAGTAGTGGTATTACTGTAGTAGTAGTGGTATTACTGTAGTAGTAGTAGTAGAAGTATTACTGTAGCTCAAGAAGTCCAACAGTTATGACATTTTCAAAACATATTTCCTATGTATATTTTTCAGTTGTTCATACTAGCAACCCTTAGATGAGCATAACTGGATATTGCTAAGCGCCAGTCCAGGCCATATTTATGCTATAACTACCTGCTGTTGTTCTCAGAGCGGCCCTCCACCCCACCCGCAGTACTGCTGGTCAAGTCCACCGTCAACATGCTCCACGTGGCCTGGCGCCCCCTACCTGCAGCAGAGTGCTACCTTCTCCAGCTGCAGCCTGTCTCTTCCTCCACCACCCCTGACAACCTGGCCGCTCCGCCCAGCACAGGGGAGCAAGAGGGTAATGGCCACGGCCGATCGGGTGAGTGGAAAAGTCTAAACCGTTGTTCACGCAGCACATCGGAGACCACTTATTTGATCGGACATTAACACGAGAAAGCGAATGTGGCCCGGCGTTGATAAGTTCTGTTTGACGCCAGGCTAGTGGCTTTACAGGCACAAGCCTTTATCCAGGGCCATGAGGTCCTCTCTAAGGATCAGGCTGGATGCAGGCTAAGACACGGGGATCTTAGAAGAGGCATATCAAGGTCTCCTTGCTCTTTCTCCTCCAGATGTCCAGCCTGCTCAGGTCCCGGATGACCCAACCTCACTGGAAGCCCAGGAGACACTACAACAGGTCAGACGATGATCCTTATGTTTATCTAGACGTCTCCGGCTCTGTGTTAGAAAGTTTGCTGCAATCAGACTGTTAGTACTTCCAGTGAGACCTGAACTGCTCGGCAGAACTCTGCGCCCTCATTGTTTACGCTCCATTGGCTGACGCCGCGTTCTCTACCCTCTAACCCAGGCGGTGTCTGCGGAGCAACACGGGACCCCCAGGGACGTTTCAGGGGGCGCTGCAGACCCCAATCCGCGGGGTGAGACTGATGCTAGTGGGGAAACACAGAAGGGCGACCCCACAAAAAAACACCAGCCGCCGGACACGCCGGCGGGAAATGAAGGCCAACACCAGCAAGGTAACAGCCCCGAGGCTGGCTTTTAACTCGCTATGTGCTCCCGCACCCCATTGTGTCACTGTTTAAACTGTTGCTCCTCCTCAACAGGGCATGAATTGGACCAAACCTCATCAGATCCCAGCACTGTCACCGGCAAGGTAGGACAGGAATAGGACATAATGTCCTTCCGAGTGGTGCAGCGGTCTCAGGTTGGGGGAGAAAGACGGCGGCTCCTTGTGTATTTGTCCCGGTTGACTTCCTGGTTGTGCAGGAAGGGTTATAAGAGGGAGCGTGGCCTGATTTCTGATCTTAATCTCTCCAGAGCCTGCTACAGAGTTACTACAATTAGCCGTACTCCCGAATCGGAGATTAAGAATAATACGGATGAAAGTGCATTTCGTTACAGTAGAGACTGAAGTAAGTCATCTCTGTCCCTTGTAGGTTTCTGCTGAGGAAGCAGAAGAGTCTGAGTGGTTTGATGTTGGCCTGTTTAAAACCCTGTTCTCTGAGGTCACTTGCTACTACTTGCCGCCTGAGAAGGACAACAACCCTGGCATCTACACCAAACTGTCTAACACTAATGAGGTAAATATAAGGAAAGCCTGTGTGGAGTTAACCTAACCCTGGATTACAGGTTAAAAAAGCCGGGGGAATGCTAGGTAATGAAATAAAACCAGAGCGGTTTGTTTTGGTGAAGACAGTGTGATGTGCTCATGGTTCTGCCCCTTCCTAGAGCTGGCCCGTTTGCTCACTGTTCGAGATGAATATCCTGTCTGTTCACTGATGATTAGCCCTGCTTTAATTAAACATTAAAATACCAATCCACTGCAAAGTACAGCTTTTATTTACACCTAGATAGGCTGTTACTGTCTGACGCTGACTCAGATCCGTCTGTACTACGCCTGTTTTTTCTCTTTCCTTCTCTCTACCCCACTGTGAGATGATGTGTTTGTTTTCGGAAGAACACAAACACAAACATCTAAAACTTTAGATTTCTCAAAACAGGAAACAGCCACACAGATTTTGAGGAGTTAAATGAGAATGAATTGCATGTGGAATTGACTAAATAAATGGTATTAATGCTACATTCGAAACAATCTAAAAGGGACGCACAGTAACAACTTTTCTCATGAGCATATACGCACTGTTCACTTGTCTCAGATTTCTGTTTATTCATTTCCTGTGACTTGACATGAACACAACACACTGCTCTTCTGCAGATGAAGTTGCTGGGACCTCAGGACTTCGAGTGGCGGGAGAAGCAGGCGTTGTCTCCAGGTGTAACGTACAAGTTCAGAGTGGCAGGTATCAACAGCTGTGGTCAGGGAGACTTCAGCCCTCCCAATGAGTTCAAGACCTGTCAGCCTGGGTTCCCCGGGGCGCCCTCTGCTGTTAAGATCACCAAGGTACCTTACACTCCTACTTCACATTACACAGGGAGAAGGTAACGCTGGTGTCAATATTCAGGTGATTTAATAAATATTCAGGTGTTATGTATTATTTAACACTTCCAATTTATTTATGACTAGAAAAACCCAATACCTATTTTTGTTTGTATAGAAATCTGTGGTCAGATAAGGTATATTTTCTAGCGAAATGTACCATTTAATTTACGTTTTGAGCTTGAAATCATTTAGTCCCCCAATGTTTTGGGGTGTCCACAGGTTTTGGGAAATTAGGTATATATGTGAATAATTGTATATATGTGAATAATAATTCCACTAATCGCTGGCTTTTCCCTCCTGCTTAATCCATCTACCTCTCTCTACCCCCCCACCCCACCTCTCGTCCTCCAAGGCTAATGACTCGGTCCACATCACGTGGGAGTCCCCCACGTCTCCATCCGGTAAGATCCTGGAGTACTCCATGTACCTGGCAGTGAGAAAGAGCCGATCCAGCAGCAGTAGCTCTGAGCGTCCCGGCCAGCTGGCCTTCATTAGGATCTACCGGGGCACCAAGACATCCTGCACAGTCAGCCCCGCCCACCTGGCCAATGCCCACATCGACAGCTCCGCCCCGAATCGCCCCGCCGTCGTCTTCCGCATCGCTGCCAAGAACGAGCAGGGATACGGGCCGGCCACGCAGATCCGCTGGCTACAAGGTATGGCCGTGGGTGGGGGTGTGTTTTTTTCGTCACCCTACCAAAGGTGCCTCGTTGGCTTGCGCAGTAAGACGGGCCATCTATGGAGGTGATGTTAGGAAAGGTCAACTTTAAAACCTGACTAAGGTCTATCACAAAATATATACGACAACTGATCAGGGCTTTAGTGAAATGACATTGGTTATTTAACGAGGTACTATTGGATAGTATTAGTGGGGGGGGGGTAATGTAACCCTCTGACGTGTACTCACGCTAGCTTGACCCTGCTCTGCCTGAGTGAGAGAGTTGCATGGATAGATAGAGAGACAGACCGACCACTACTTCGGGCCATTTATGGACTTAGACAAATGGTTGATTTTTTTTGCGCTATTCCCCATTAACCATAGACTTTGCCTCTATTCAGATGCCAGTAAACTCAAAGCCTCGTCATCACAACCAGATGGCAGCCTCACAGATGGTGGAGACAGGTGAACAGGCTTCGCTGTCCTTTGGCTAACCGTTGATATCTTCATTGTCCTTGCCATTGTTTTGCTTGATCATTTTGAGAAATGGCATAATAAAAGTGGACCTAGATTTCTGTGGTGATGCAAAAGGACTTATTGTAGGTTTTCCTCCATGCAGTTCAAGTTGAAGTCCTACTGGCTGGCTGATTTTCGGGAGGATGACCATGTCGAAGGTCATGACTGCTTTTCAACCCAGCAATGTCCCTCGCACATTCTGTACAGAGTTTATATAGATTTGTAACTTATTTTTTTTATAAATGTTTTGTTCATGTACATAAACTGATGTGTTTTACATTTTCTCCCTCTTGACCATATTGTAGTGTTAAGGAGAAGTTCTGTTTTCGTTTTGTAATGTCCTTCCATGGGTATTTTTAATTTATTAAGTAAATATGATCCATGTTATGACCAAGCTTTTCCCACTTGCCAAACAGAACTGTTAAATGTGCCTTAATTCATGAAGGGGTTTTGAATGGAGATGATGACCAATTAGTGACTGCTTTATAATAGTTAACATGTAGCAAAATGTGGGATATTTTTTGCAATTGCATTTTTAATTTGGGCCAACAGAAATGGTTGTATTTCAGCTTGAACATTCAGATTTATATCCGATTACAAACAGGTATTTACATAAGATCTGATTCCAACACAGCATTTCAATTGTGTCTTGTACTGTAAGTATGAACAGTTTTACTTTTAGTTTAGTGGTCTTTATTTATTTTTAAACTCACTATAGGAAGTAAGCCATATGTTTGTGAATCTTAGGCTATCCATGCATCCGTTACTACACACAGATTCACAGTGGTTTTACACACTACCTTTCCTCTTATACTGTAGCTCACTATGCAATGTGAAATGACGTCATATCTTCAGGCTGGTTGTGTTTACGAGTTAATGTTTTTTGAAGACATTCCCTACATTTGGTTCCAAAAGAACTTAGTGTGACAATGACGTATATGAAATGAAACAATGAACCATATATTACTCAGTGAGCATGTTTATACCCTTTGAATATAACTTTGTGCAGTTAATGAGAGGATTGTATTTTCTGTCGCATTTCTGTTTGGTTTTAGGGATGTATTGCAGAATTATCCAGGTAACCTAATGTTACCTAATGTTCTGTGTTATCACTATACTTTAGAAACGTGTTTTGCATTGGGTGAATGGAGAACAGAATAGAGACCTTGTTGAAACGTTTATTTAAAAAAATAATAAAACTTGACATGACACTGTAAAATCAGAATTTGTTGATTCTAATCTTTGTAGACCATCTGTGGCGCGTAACTTTTACAATGTACATATATTTCATTATGTTTCCAAACTAAATAGTTTAGTTTTCTGGAAGACATTTCCAAGACCATGTATCTCACGCTATCCAATTACAACATGAGGATGGTTCAAACCTTAAATGTCGAATATCTGAAAGCTGTGGCATAGAAAACCATTTACCACATGTATGACATTTTTTTTTACTGTTAACAGCAATAAGGAAACTAACAACCAGACATTACAGATAAGATAAATATTTTATACATACAGTACTGGCACCTGAAATTTGAAGTAAAGTAATTTATTTGGGTACCAAGTGTTTATCTGTAAAAACACAATATATAATATGTCTAATATATATATTAAATCTAATATACAATACATATACACTGATCAACCATAACATGATCACTGACAGGTGAAGTGAATAACACTGATAATCTCGTTATCATGGCACCTGTCAGTGGGTGGGATTTATTAGGCAGCAAGTGAACATTCTGTCCTCATAGTTGATGTGTTAAAAATGGAAAAATGGGCAAGCGTAAGGATCTGAGCGACTTTGACAAGGGCCAAATTGTGATGGCTAGACGACTGGGTCACAGTATCTCCAAAACTGCAGCCCTTGAGGGGTATTCCCAGTCTGCAGTGGTCAGTACCTATCAAAAGTGGTCCAAGGAAGAAAAGCGGTGAACTGGCGACAGGGTCATGGGCGGCCAAGGCTCATTGATGCACGCGAAGGCTGGTCCGTGTGTTCCGATCCAACAGACGAGCTACTGTACTGTAGCTCAAATTGCTGAAACAGTTAATGCTGGTACTGATAGAAATGTGTCAGAACACAGTGCATCACAGTTTGTTGCGTATGGGGCTGCGTAGGAACAGACCAGTCAGGGTGCCCATGCTGACCCCTGTCCACTGCTGAAAGCACCTACAATGGGCACGTGAGCATCAAAACTAGATCACGGAGCAATGGAAGAAGGTGTTCTGGTCTGATGAATCACGTTTTCTTTTACATCATGTGGATGGCCAGGTGCGTGTGCGTCGCTTACCTGGAGAACACATGGCACCAGGATGCACTGTGGGAAGTAGGCAAGCCGGCGGAGGCAGTGTGATGCTTTGGACAATGTTCTGCTGGGACACTTTGGGTTCTGCCATTCATGTGGATGTTACTTTGACATGTATCACCTACCTGAGCATTGTTGCAGACCATGTGCACCCTGTCATGGCAACGGTATTCCCTGATGGCATTGGCCTTATTCAGCAGGATAATGCGCCCTGCCACAAAGCAAAAATGGTTCAGGAATGGTTTGAGGAACACAACAATGAGTTCAAGGTGTTGACTTGGCTTCCAACCTCCCCAGATCTCAATCCAGTCGAGCATCTGTGGGATGTGCTGGACAAACAGGTCCGATCCATGGAGGCCCCATCTCGCAACTTACAGGACTTAAAGGATCTGCTGCTAATGTCTTGGTGCCAGATACCACAGCACACCTTCAGAGGTCTAATGGAGTCCATGCCTCGACGGGTCAGGGCTGTTTTGGCAGCAAATGGGGGACCTACACAATATTAGGCAGGTAGTCATAATGTTATAGCTGAATGGTGTGTGTGTATGTATTTATATATACAGGTGCTGGTCATATAATTAGAATATCATCAAAAAGTTGATTTATTTCAGTAATTCCATTCAAAAAGTGAAACTTGTATAATGTGTACATTCATTCCACACAGACTGATATATTTCAAGTGTATATTCCTTTTAATTTTGATGATTATAACTGACAACTAATGATAACCCCAAATTCAGTATCTCAGAAAATTAGAATATTGTGAAAAGGTTCAATATTGAAGACACCTGGTGCCACACTCTAATCAGCTAATTAACTCAAAACACCTGCAAAGGCCTTTAAATGGTCTCTCAGTCTAGTTCTGTAGGCTATGTAATCATGGGGAAGACTGCTGACTTGACAGCTGTCCAAAAGACGACCATTGACACCATTGCACAAGGAGGGCAAGACACAAAAGGTCATTGCTAAAGAGGCTGGCTGTTCACAGAGCTCTGTGTCCAAGCACATTAATAGAGAGGCAAAGGGAAGGAATAGATGTGGTAGAAAAAAGTGTACAAGCAATAGGGATAACCGCACCCTGGAGAGGATTGTGAAACAAAACCCATTCAAAAATGTGGGGGAGATTCACAAAGAGTGGACTGCAGCTGGAGTCAGTGCTTCAACAACCACCACGCACAGACGTATGCAAGACATGGGTTTCAGCTGTCGCATTCCTTGTGTCAACCACTCTTGAACAAGACACAGCGTCAGAAGCGTCTCGCCTGGGCTAAAGACAAAAAGGACTGGACTGCTGCTGGGTGGTCCAAAGTTATGTTCTCTGATGAAAGTAAATTTTGCATTTCCTTTGGAAATCAAGGTCCCAGGGTCTGGAGGAAGAGAGGAGAGGCACAGAATCCACCTTGCTTGAAGTCCAGTGTAAAGTTTCCACAGTCAGTGATGGTTTGGGGTGCCATGTCATCTGCTGGTGTTGGTCCACTGTGTTTTCTGAGGTCCAAGGTCAACGCAGCCGTCTACCAGGAAGTTTTAGAGCACTTCATGCTTCCTGCTGCTGACCAACTTTATG
>JACXGI010010860.1:0-26482 GCA_016801175.1 Esox masquinongy
GGGGGGGGGGGGTTCATGGGAGGGGACTTAGATGAGGGAAGAGGGGGAAGAGGGGGAAGAGGGGACCCCGGGTCAGGGTGCGAAGGGGGAGTTTAGCTAACCGGGCGGAGGGGAGGAGGTGACTGTTTAGCCCCAGAACAGGGAAATGCGATCCACCCGTTGTCTTGCCCCCAGACAAAGACATGTTGTTGTCCTAATGCTTACCCCCGCTCAGCGACGGAGTGCGACCCCTGTCTGGGATGCTTTCTCACATTCACCCGTGTAGACTGAGTCACACACTAAATCCGCCAAGCCAACACCATCTATTGGGCACCATTATCGGATCTCCTCCTGTCTAACAAAGCACAACCCTGGCTTGGGTGAAAAGGCGAGGGGAACGAGGGCCCTTTCGTGCTGAGGTTGGTCATGTAGATATTCTTAATAATTTGGAGAATGCATCTAATTATCTACTCATCTACCCACTAAGGTTACCTTTTTTTCCATTTTTAATTGTCTATTCATTTTTTAAAATTTTTGGTCAGTTTTTCCCTAACCAAAACATTCAAACCAGAGAAGTTCCTGAAAACAATCGCAATATTTCCTGTGTAAAACACCCTCTAGCTCAGAGATCTTAGACTTAGATATCTAAGAAACAGGCCGCCACCAGCCACGCCTCTTGTCTCTTTTAATATGAAACGAGATTAGAGATTTGTCCCTTCGTTTCCGCTCACCTGCCTTTTAACAGAACCCATCCCCTTCTGATTAGAAACAACAACACACATTGCGTGTCCACGTGTCACTTGGAGATCCAGGCACAAGCGAACGCTTTGCACGGGGACGCATGGTCTCCTGCATATCAAGTCACCCGCCTTATCTCCACATACGGCGGTGAGCAATGCATCCACGCTTTGAGGAAAGCATCCTCCCCGGTCAAACCTTGAGAGCCTTACCTGTGCCCGCAGTCACGAGTGAAACCACACCTTCCGTGCCCAAAATGGAACCCTTCTCCCAACATATTGCACTACATTGGACTGTACCCTTGTTGGCCCCGGTCGAAAGAAGTGCACTATATAGGAAATAGGTTGCTTTTTGGCATGCAGCCATACACACTGCCACACATTGAGAGTCAGTGGGAAGAGGGGTTAGAGGAGCTGAAACCTAAGAGGATGAACCATGAGGATTTATGGCACGCAGCGAGCGCTAGTCGGGGCTGGGAAACAGCAGAAAGTCCTGTGGATAAGATGGAGCTGTCAAGCGGGGCAAGAGATGAGAGAAATAGGTAGGACGAGATAGAGAAAGGGTAAGGGAGAGGAAGAGAGATAGACAGACGGGAAGAAAGAGATAGAGGGAGGAAAGGAGAACGAGGGCAAAGTAGTGGGAGAGGAAGAGAGAGAGTGGTAGAGAGCAAGGGGGGAAAAGAAAGAAGAGGAAGAGAGAGAGAGAGAGAGAGAGGGAGGAAGACCGAGAGAATGAGCCAGATGAAAGGGCCCAGAGAGATGTAAGCCAAGCAGGGAAGCCCAGCAGATAGCAGAGACGGAGTAGCTTAGATTGGGGGATCAGCGTTTAGAGAATCTGTCAGGGCAAGGGGAGGGGAGAGCCTAGAGACAAGACAGTAGAATAGTGCAGGAAAGAGACAAGTAACTCAGACTACCTCAGGCTTAAGTCTTAACTGAAGAATGGTGCAGGAAAGAGCCAAGTAACTTACATCACGCCAGGTGGGGAAGACAATCTTCAGTTCTACGTGAGGCAGTGGTTCTGCCATTGGGTCTGACCAAAACAAGTTCTGGAACACTATAAAGTCCATCAGGAAAAAATGAATCCTCTATAGATACAACAATGAAATATAATAACGCAGTAACCACTGACAAAAAGAGCTCCAACAGTCCCTTTGTAAGAGCTTGCCACACATTCGAATAAGCCCCACTCTCGCTACCAGCATTTCTGCCCTGGTCCCCAGTAGAATTGTTCCTCAGAGAACTGCTCGTTTCTCCTTTCAGCCAGTGCTGGCAAACGAGGTGCTTTAGGAGCTGACAAATCTGAACCTTACAAATCAGATGGGCTCAATGATCTGGACCCCATTTTTGTCTGCTATCCCAGTACCTATCGTCCGCCTGTTAAACCTCTCATTATTGTACAAACATATGAAAACAAGCGGGATTGGGAAGCTTTTGCCTTTCATGCCATGTTTCTGAATAAATATGATCTGCTTCATAGGACATTCACATGACAGGCGGTCCACACAGTGAAAGGTAGGGCGCAAATGCTAGTCCAGGTACTACTGACATTAACTTGGAAGCCCCTTTACCAGCCCTAATTCAATCTCTATCACGGCTAGGTATAAATTCACAATAAATGGATAACTTTTTTGAGCTGTTCATTCATTAACTTGTCAGTCCCATCTGAGTCATTAAACCGCACACTGGAAGCTGACACTGTCAACCAACACTTCCTAATTCATAGTCGGTGCCACCTCGTGTTCTCAGGGGACTGTCTAGCTTGGTTAGAGAAAAAAAATTGGAGTTAGGAAAAAACAAACAAATTGCAGTTAGGAAAGTCCTTTAGGGGTTCTTTGCACTGACAATTGGGTGTGGGACCTCGTTAAGAACTTTCAAAAAGTGTTCTTCACAGAACCAATTGAAAAACCTTACAAGGTAGATTTTTGAACAGGTAGGTTGTTTATATGGTTATTTATGTTTAAATAATTCTATACAATACCCTTTGACATGTTTCCCTGGAGAACTTAGAGGGGTTCCCCCAGAGTTACCAAAAAGGATACTCCAACATACATTTTCTTTGTTAAGTGTTAGAATATGTCAAATGTGAGAGGCTTTTGTCACAAGCGTTCAAGATTGTACCACTGGTGATGTACTTGACATGTATTTTTTTTCTTTCAGATGTTCCTCAAGGTTTGATTCTTGGGCTTAAACTGTTCTCTGAGTATATTTAAATGGCGTTGGATCCTCTGCTGTTATCTTCTTCATCCACTCTTTATTTCAATAACACTCTCCTTTTCACATCTGACTGGAACATATTGCAAAAGTTAATGAATCTTCATACTAGTATCGCACCTAAACAAAAGTAACCTGGTTTCTAATGAATTTGTATTCATATTATTTTGCATTATTTGTGTTCCTCTATGTTGTCCTGTCCTCTTGCCACTAAAAACTGTATCTGAACTGTTTTACCAGCATAAATAACGTTCAAGTGAAAAGCAGTGTAAAAAGTTATAAGCCAACAAACTTTTGGTCAGACTGCTCAGAACTGTAAATCCCTGTTCTAAATGAGTCTATTTTGTCCTTTTCGGAAGGACTGTAGAGCTATAAAGACCAAACGGTTGGTCGTAGGGTCAGAGAAGCACAGTGAAGAAGTGTTGAGGGAGCATTTAGGCCACCCAAGAGGCTAGAGAGAGAGAGGGCAGTAAAGTGTCTCAGTGCGTCCAGGCTGTGTCGACTTGGGGAAACAGTGTTAAATGACGCAGAAGGAGGTGGCGGGACCCTGTCAGCACGGGGCTGTGCGTCACGGCAAGCACAGCGTCTGGACGTGGCATCAGCTCCATGCCCCCCGGAGAGGTCTGTCAGGCCTCATGATGACCACGGAGCAGGGACACACACACACATACACACACACACACACACAACAGATTGGGGGCTGAGAGGGGCAAGGACCGTTTCCCAGTGATAGACACAGTCTCTCTCTCACTCCCCCCACTACTCTTTCTCTTCATATTTCTCTTTCTATCTTATATTGCGTCTCTCAATCTCTATTTTTGAGACTATAAACAGAATCTCTAAATCGCTCTCTTGGCTCTCTATTTTTGTGTAATCTTCGTCTCATGACAACACTGCACACGTAACCCGATAAGAGTGGGTGTATGTTCATGTTCATATGTTAACAGCATTCTATTCTTAACCTGCAATTCATTGTCCCCTTATATTCTAGCCCGGCAATTTTTAAGGTAACATTTGATCTAAGGGTCCAAAGAACAACACAACTACAGAAACTTGCTTAGTATACAAACTTGACAGGGGAAGCTGGAAGCTGTTTGATTGACTCAAGGTTTGTTCAGACTTTTCCCTGGTCTTGATTGGAGAGTTGGTAGGTTTTCAACTGGCAACGGGACTCAATAGTTTGTTAAATTGAGCGTCAGTAAAATGGAAAATGAGTGGAAAATTTCAGCAACGGCGGGGGTGTGAAAGCAATTTCACTTCAGTGTTTAGCATATTCTGTGACCCTTCAGGGGTTACAAATCGCATTAATAAACGCTTAATTACTTTAAGAGAAATTCCTCTGGCTTTAATTGAATATTAATCACTGCTTATCGTTGTCTTTTAGTCACACTTAATTGCATGTTCTTGTTTTGCGGAGTCTATACAGTGTATGGGTTTGAATACAGTTAAGATTTTTAAAAGGTAAACCAAAGCTCCAGTACTAAAGTGATATAATCTGTCTGTATCCATTTTCCCCCCGTCATGCAGAGGCTTGCGCTGAATCTCCAAGACCTTGCGGGCACACTTCTGTAGTAGTATTTCTGGGTCTACACACACACGCACACACACACACAAACCCAGTCAACAAAAGCTTTGTTAAGGGACATGTCATGTGTAACCATTTATTGTCTGCAAAGTACAAGAGTAAGCAAACCGCTATATTGTTAACATCCGGTGGGACAGACAGCTCACAGTCTTTAATCGGTTCTCCACTGTGGGTTCACCTCAATGTGCTAAAAGGGCATCTAGGAAAATGGTCACAATTCACAGCAAGTTTGAGTGGAAGTCAGGTTGAGTTTACTGGTTCTAAAATGTAAAGATGTGCTTTAGCTTTTGTAGAATTTCAGCCCCAAGTTCTAAAAGTGGTGCTAACGCGATGCGTACTACATCATACAGTCATGCGCAGTGTTCAGCAATTTGTGTGATATGTTACAAATCCAATTAGTGCAATATTTGACACCTTTGGCCTTTTTTCCCCACAACTGTTAAATATAACTCAACATGCACCCGCATTGATGTTATTCTGTCTTGGCAACATCCTGTCCACACAAAGAGATGGACCGCCCCCGACCTATCCTATGAAAGGGCTTGGGCATTTGTCTCCGGGGCAATGGCCGAACATCACGGCGAGCCCACAATCGCTGTGTCCACTCCGAACACCTCAGACATGTCGCTTCAGATGCAAAGAGCGTAATCCAACCTGATTGGGTAGCTCTGCTGCAGGGCATGACTCTGGCCTGTCCAAAACTGTACATCAGTCTGGCCAAAGGGCATTGGGTGGGAATTGGGGGGGGGGGTGTGGAGCCACGCGTTATCCTGGTCCAGTTAGCACGTCCCGATTACAACGAGGGGAGAGCCCATTGGACGAACGACTGTTCCCACATCGTTATGCCCTGATATCCTTACCACCGACAAGATAAGTCCACTTCGTGCCCTTCACCAGTTTGGACCTCTCCGGTTTAGACCTCCCTCTAGAGCACTAGATAACCCTCACCTGATCTCATGTGCGTGTTGTTGGTCATCAGTCCGGACACAAAGCGCTTTAGGCTAAACAGGGCTGTGCGAGGGATGCTTAGCCCAATTTATTCCCTCTCAGTGCCCCCGATGTCCTGCAGGCCAAAGTCAATAGCCTTAAAGATTCCACCACGGGTCTGGCCTCCGTCAGACCTGCACCCACAGCAACCAACTACAACCATATCAGGAGAGTCACACATCAACTCCATGGTTTTTACTATGCTAAGCCAGGGTATAAACTATTCAGCTATTAGGCATGCCTGGAAATGCGTCAAACGTTTTACCGTTACTCACTATCCCTGTTGTTGATCTTGTATCCAAAGCGGTGTGCCAAACACACTGTTGAGTTAGTACTTTCTCACAAGTCAACCTAATTTTATTACGTGAGTCTAGTTTCTGTTTTATGTAGATTCTGCCAAAAGTGCTTTATAGTATCACAGACAAGTTGTTGTCGTCAACTAGTCCCCCTTTACCACTGTTAAGTCTTGGTTCTCAGATAGCCCCCCTCCCCGCCCCTGTTAAGTCCTGGTTCTCAGCTAGTCTCCCCACCAATGTTAAGTCCTGGTTTTCAGCTAGTCCCCCCCAAACCAATGTTAAGTCCTGGTTTTCAGCTAGTCCCCTCCAAACCAATGTTAAGTCCTGGTTTTCAGCTAGTCCCCCCCAAACCAATGTTAAGTCCTGGTTTTCAGCTAGTCCCCTCCAAACCAATGTTAAGTCCTGGTTTTCAGCTAGTTCCCCCTCTCCAACACGGTCAACTCCTGGTTCTTAGCATGACTTCCTCTGTAGTTCTCCTGCCTGCACAGCCCAAAGAGTCTACAGGTCCCTGCCATAACTGAGCTAAACCAGCAAATTACATTGTGAGCTCAAATGAGCTATGATCTCCAACATATCTGGAAGCGGGGGGAGCGCAGAGGCTGGAGGAAGGGAGGAGAACTGGGGCGCCGATTATCCCCTAATTAACACTGATACCTCCCCCATGGACAATGTCCCCTCTCATCAACGAGCTGGCACGTCTTAATGTTAGGTGCTAAATGCCTTCCTCACATATGTCAGACCTCGTTAAGGGATCTCCACTCTGTAATGTCTTCCCATTTAATGGCTTGTAAAAGATGGTTAACACTCACAATTTGGCTTCTCTCTCCTCTTTTCCATCCACCCATTGGGAACTGATGGATATGGTATGATGGAGAACTCTTAGGGGGGGACCTAATTGCGGGTAGATGGTTGGAATTGTATGTAGATTTGGGTATCCAGAAAGGAAATGGGTGGGATTGGCCCTGAGAGGCTGTTCACCAACCAAAGAGTTTGGCAACTGTACTGGTGTCTGGCTGCACTGAGTTGATTTTGCAGTGGTAATGGTAGTCTGGTTTTGCATATGAACATCTGTATATCAGTGTTGTATAACACATCGCCAGCTCATTTGCTACAGTGGTTACTGGCACATTATTCATCACATTTATCTGTCTTCACTATAGTACATTTACCAACATATGGTATGTATTTCACACACAATTATTCTATATTAATCAATAACATTCAGGGACCGGTAGTAAGTTATTAATTATTGCTTATCAATAAACCTTTTTAATATACAGGGAGTAATGTATTTTACCAAAACGTAATCATTGATTAAGCAATACCTCTGCTAAATAAATCTATTAACTGACAGGAGGAAGTTAATTCTGGGTCAAACTAAAAGCAAATGAAAAGACCCTTCTCAATATGCAAAGAAAATGCTTGAGAAGCCAATGAAAACAGTGTTGTTTTTTCTCTCTTTTCTCTCTTTCTCACTTTCTCTCTGTCTCTGTCTTTCTGTTCTTCCTCTGCATTGTATGTTGCATTATGAAAAAAGCAAACATGATTATTTTTGATTTCCTGTTCTCCAGCGCACTCCTTACACCGCCACGGCAGTACACCGGCCCACCCCACTCTCCCCCAACCCTCTTGATTGAGGGCTAATGAAAAAGCTGTCCTGTGCGTCGCTCCCCTCCCTGTATCCATTAGGAATAATTAGGCGGGAACAATTTTGATGCCTGTAACCTCGGCGAGTGTGGCTAATGGCGTTATAAATTGCTCCTTGTCCTGGGCCCTGCTAGCGTTGTCGACGCCCGGCGCTACCAAGGAGGGCGAGACGCTTAATTCAAAAGCACTCTGTCAACAGGGCTGATTTGTGTGGTTAATGAGAGCGTTTAAAACAACAGCCGCGGCTCATGCATCCTAATGTGGGTGGCAAGAGCAGGTTCCGTGAAGAGGCTTGTCCGTCGTAATTAGCTGCGACAAACGCCCGGGATTAAGAGAAGGGGGCCCATAGGCACCGCAGTCAAATGGGCCGGCTTGTTACTCTCACTGTGTGTCCTGTGCTGTTCCCCCTCCTTCCCCTTTAAACTAACTGTCTGTCTCCCTGCCCGTTGCTCTTTCTCTCTGTCTTTCTCTCTCTGTCTCTATCATTCTTTGCCTGTCAGTTTTCTCTAAGTCGCTCACTCTCTGTCTCCCTTTTTCTCAGTTTCCATCTTTTTCTCTCTCTCTGTTTTTCACTCCAATGCTCTCTCTCTCTCTCTGTTTTCTTTCCCTTTGTCTCTCTCTGTCTCTTCATGTAGAGTATACTTAGGTATATGTATTATAATATTACTGTATTGTTTATGCTGAATTTACTTCACTTAGCTGTGATGTTTTGGCAATAAACCACAACCACCTGGGGTGCCCTACTGCTGTTACATACCGGTTACAAACACAATCAGAACAGTACAAAAGTTATGTAACATAATACTCCTGGTATATGATCATTTGTACACCTATTAACGAAGCAGCATCCAGGATTTGAACTGCTGGTATACAGTGTATACTACCGTTCAAACGTTTGGGATCACTTTGAAATGTCCATGTTTTCCATGAAAACATCTATGAAATTAATTCGAATAGGAAATGTAGCAAAATTAATAGGAAATATAGTCATTGACAAGGTTAAAAATAATTATTCAAATATATTTTATTGAAATAATAATTGTGTCCTTCAAACTTTGCTTTCGTCAATTGCTCCATTCGCAACAATTACGGCCTTGCAGACCTTTGGTTGTCAGTTGACAGTTTGTTGAGGTAATCTTAAGAGATTTCACCTCATGCTTCCTAAAGCACCTCCCACAAGTTGGACAGGCTTGATGGGCACTTCTTACGTACCATAAAGGCAAGCTGCTGCCACAAGAGCTCAGTAGGGTTGAGATCTGGTGACTCTGCTGGCCACTACATTATAGACAGAATACCAGCTGACTGTTTCATCAATCAATCAAATTTATTTATAAAGCCCTTTTTACATCAGCAGTTGTCACAAGTGCTTCTTCCCTAAATAGTTCTTGCATAGTTTGGAGCTATGCTTTGGGTCATTGTCCTGTTGTAGGAGGAAATTGGCTCCAATCAAGTGCTATCCACAGGGTATGGCATGACGTTGAAAAATGGAGTGATAGCCTTCCTTCTTCAAGATCACTTTTACCCTGTACAAATCTCCCACTTTACCACCACCAAAGAATCCCCTATCACATTGCCTCCATCATGCTTGACAGGTGGCCTCAAGCACTCCTCCAGCATCTTTTCATTTGATCTGTGTCTCACAAATGTTCTTCTTCGCGAACCGAACACCTTAAATTTAGATTTGTCTGTCCATGACACTTTTTTCCAAACTTCCTCTGTCCAGTGTCTGTTTTCTCTTACTCTTCTTAATCTTTACTTTTTATCAGCTAGTCAGAGAACTTGTGAGGATTCTGTTTCTTAAAACTAGACACACTAATGTATTTGTCCTCTAGTTGTGCGCCGAGGCCTCCCACTTCTCTTTCTACTCTGGTTAGAGCCAGTTTGCATTGTTCTGTGAAGGGAGTAGTACAAAGTGTTGTACGAGATTTTCAGGTTTTTGGCAAATTCTCGCCTTCATTTCTCAGAACAAGAATAGACTGACAAGATTCAGAAGAAAGTTTTGGCCATTTTGAGCCTGTAATCTGACCCACAATTGCTGATGCTCCAGATATTCAGCAAGTCTAAACAAGGCCAGGTTTATTGTGTCTTTAATCAGCACAACAGTTTTCAGCTGTGCTAACATAATTGCATAAGGGTTACATAGCCTTTTAAAATGAAAAACTTGTATTAGCAAACACAATGTGTCATTGCAACAAAGGACTGATAGTTGCTGATTATGGGCCTATATACGCCTATGTAGATTCCATTAAAAATCATCAATTCCCAGCTACAAAAGTCATTTACAACATAAACAATGTCTACACTGTGTTCATACAAAAAATGCCTTTTCTTTCGAAAACAAGGAAATTACTAAGTGACCCCAAACTTTTGAACGGTAGTGTATAGATGACAATGTAATAGTCACTGTAGCATCAACAAGAACAACAACAAGAAAACATCGCTTTTGGACATTAACACTGTGACATTGAACTCCTCCTCCTGGATTGGCTGAATTGCGGAGAACATTCCCAGTCAACAGCATGAAAATAGGAAACACATCTTAGGCATATCTTATAACAAGCTGCTAGGTTAGTTTTTGCACACTGACCTGTAATGTCCTGTAGTGTTCTTGATTTATAATCTTTCAAATAGAATTGGGGAATTTCTCCTTGAGGAAACCCACTGGACTATATCAGCAAATTGTCCATGACTTGGTATAATGTAAATGTGATTGTGGTCTGTTCTTTTCTAAAACCTATGCAATGTAAAGTTTATCTTTCAGTTGGTGGGTTGTAAAAGAAAGGAACAGGTGGGGCATTTGCAAATAAATGCTATATCAATATATTGTCCAATAAAATACAATCCGGTTTCCAAAAAAACTGTGATGTTGCATAAAATGCAAATAAAAACAGAATGCAATGATGTGCAAATCATTTCATCATTTCATCATTTAAAAAATAGTACAAAGACAACATATTAAGTGTTGCACCAGAGAAATGCTATTGTTTTTGGAAAAATATATGCCCATTTTTATTTTGATGCCAGCAACATGTTTCAAAAAAGTTGGGATAGGGGCATGTTTATTACTTTGTTGCATCTCCTCTTATTTTAACAATACTCTGTAAGCGGTTATGCACTGAGGAGACCAATTGCTGTAGTTTTAAAAGTGAAATGTATTCCCATTCTTGCTTGATATAGGATTTCAGCTGCTCAACAGTTTGGGGTCTCTTTTGTTGTATTTTTCATTTCATAATGCGCCAAGTGTTTTCAATGCATGACAGGTCTGGACTGCAGGTAGACCAGTTTAAAAACCGGCCTCATTTAGTACGGAGCCATGCTGTAGTAATACATGCAGAATGTGGTTTGGCATTGTCTTGCTGAAATAAGCAAGGCCTTCCCTGAAAAGACGTTGTCAGGATGGCAGGATATGTTGCTCTATAACCTGTGTACATTGTTCAGCATTAAAGGTACTTCGCAGATGTGCAAGTCAACCATGCCATGTGCACTAATGCACCCCGATACCATTATGGATGTTGTCTTTTGAACACTGCACTGATGACAAGCTGGATGGTCCCTTTCCTTTTTAGCCCAGAGGACGCGGTGTTCATGATTCCCAAAAATGATTTAAAATTTTGATTTGTCAGACCACAGGAATGTTTTTCACTTCGCCTCAGTCCATTCTTAAATGAGCTCGATTCTTAAATGAGACGATTAATTAAACAAGTTTTGAACTTTACCAGTAAAGTTACTTGGGCTCTCTTTAACGTCAAAACAAGTTGTTGTTTATAATGTTTTTCACTTCGCCTCAGTCCATTCTTAAATGAGCTCAGGCCCAGAGAAGGGGGCGGCATTCCTGGATGTTGTTTATATCTGGTTTCTTCTTTGCATGGTAGTGATTTAACTTGCATTTGTGGATGCAGCGACAAACTGTGTTCGCAGACAATGGTTTTTAGAAGCGTTCCTGAGCCTTGCTGAGCAGTCTTC
Organism: Esox masquinongy; assembly: GCA_016801175.1. NCBI lineage: Eukaryota > Metazoa > Chordata > Actinopteri > Esociformes > Esocidae > Esox > Esox masquinongy. The sequence goes on from JACXGI010010860.1 coordinate 11,406, forward strand.
CACAGAGTGGTGAACCCCTCCCCCTTTACTTCTGAAAGACTCATCCTCTCTGTTACTGACCTGTTGCCATTTAACCTAACTAGTTGTTAGATGTTCCACCAGGTTCTTTTTTTGCCGGACTGCGTAAGCGAAGCTGGCCAAGAAGAGCGAATGTCCCTTACTGACTGACTGACTGACTGACTGACTGAATGACTGACTGAATGACTGACTGACATTACTACCCCTAATTAAATAACATAGTGGTTAGAGATGTGGACCTGCAAGCAATAGATCCCGTGTTCAAATCTCATCACAGTCACAACAAATTATGCGTTAGGATTTCTTCCAGATAGACAAACACTTCACTGGACACAACCTTCAGTAGCTACATTATAGTAAGCCTAAACTAAAACTGTTTACGGTTAAATTGCGATTATTTCTGGTGGATTTTCGAAGTACGCTTCCGTGCATGCTTTTTGGGGTAATATAGGCTAGATCAAAACCCCTTGGGCAGTAAAAGAGTAGTGGTTTCCTCTCTCTCTCTCTTCACTTGACGAAAAAGTCAGTTATCGTCACCTATGTTGATAGTTATTGTATCAATGTCATTCACAAATGAAAGAAAAACAAACATTTTTGTGCCATGAAATGAAATAACTTTGGCAGTGTAAAGTTCATCTTCAGTCTCACTACCAATTGCTCAATTCCATGTATTCCAAGTAGTAAGTTAGATACTAGTAAGCCTATTACTGGCTAATAAGCTGCTAAAACGGCCAGTGGCCATTTTATAGACTCTATTTGTGGTGGAGGTAAACTTAAAAAGAAACGTTAGTCAGTTTAACACAATGCTTAATGGTATCTAGTGAAATATTCAAACTTGGCGTGATGTTAATGCGTGACAAAATTATCTAATGTCGAGATGCTATACCAACACCAAGCAAGCATGTAGCATTGTGGTGTAGTACTTAAGAACACTGCATCTCACGTGGGAGGCCCGGGTTTGAGTCTGGTGAGGGCAGCAGTATTTATCACTTTTATTTGCGGGCCAGCTGAACTAGGCTTGCCTGGTTCCTTTTCTGGTTGTATTACACAACTTTTCCTGTCTTTTGTTGCCCCTGTCTGAGATTTTTTTAAAGGTTTTGCTGGCATCAAATTCAAAGTGGGCATATATTTTTCAAGGAACAATAGCTTTTTTCAGTTTCAGCATTTGATATGTTGTCTTTGCACTATTTTCTACTCAATACAGGGTTTAAATGATTTGCACATCTTTGCATTCTGTTTTTAACTTTTTTGGAAACAGGGTTGTATCCTAAAACATCCCACGACATTATATAGTACAACTCCAGTCCCAGAGGGCCAATAATGTCTGGTGTTAAATTCCCCAGACCCACTGAACTTGTCCTTGATCAGAAAGACTGGATGATATATAACCAGAAGTGCCAGAATTTAATAGACTTGTACAACATTATCACATTATACTCCGCTGTTTACATAGTATTCTACAGAATACTACAGTTTATTACAGAATACTACATATTTTTAACTGGTGTGTTACTCTATGGTAAAATATAATACTTTCTGAGTTCTCTACTCCCTAACAGCACTTTATTCCTCTCTCTTCATTCCCGCACTTATGTATTGCCTCTTAGAATAATAATGTATTTCTTTATTCCTTTCTTTCTTTCTTACTTACTGCATCTTTACTGCTAGAATTATTAAATTAGTCTCTTAAAATGCGTCTCAAGTTTCATATGTGTCATATTTTGTGGAATCAAGGAATGCTTTGCTCTTTCTCTCCCACAGGCTGAGGACTCAAGACTCAAGGGTACTCAAAACTAAGTGTGTGTATGTGTGTGTGTGTGTGTGTGTAAACACAACCCACTCGTACACATACAAATCACATGATTTCACATCAAACTGCACATGTGAAATCAAGTGGTTTTGGAACATTTCACATGTTTGTTTTTACGTTAATACATTGCTTTACATGTTGTGATATTCTACTGTATCACATGAACCTCACATAAGATCACAATGGATCACATGAAAACATGTTTATGCAATGCTGGACATTCCCAGGTGACATTCATTCATTCTGTATGGGCAGTATTACTGAGGACGACAGAGTTATGAGCCAAGCAACATCCTATATGCTTGGTGAAGATGAACTGTTGTCTTCCAGAGCTACAGTATGTGTATTAAATTCACTAATATGTTTTAATCAGTCAAGTTTAACTGAGATCCTCTCAGGGGCCGTCTGGGTCCTCAGTTGCACCCTGTTCCCTACATAGTGCCCTTCTTTTGACCAGGGACACTGTGTCAGTCGAGACATGTCTCTATATCTGTAATGGATGGAAAGGGAGAAGTGACATACCGAGGAAGCTCACTTTAAAAGGTGTTCAATTCCCTCGTAAATGCGTGCTGACAAGATTAATTGAGCATTGCTAATGGCGAACTCTGAACCCACACGCACGAGAACAGACAAACACACAGATGTGGACCCACGCAGTCTCTCACACACGCGCGCGCGCACACACACAGACGCACACACACATGCGCACACACAGACGCACACACAGAGATGCACAAGCACTACTTCTCTTGCTCTTCTCTGGGCCCTCTTCCACGTGTCTTGCACTGCACAAATGACTTGATGGGCAGTTAAATGTAGGGGTCGGAGGTTAAATGAACACCGTTGTTTATGAGGATGCCGTGTGAATCCATTTGCATTCTAATATTTCCCCGTTTCCTGAACACACTCGTACACACCATTGGAGGAGAGGGGAGGGGTTGGGAGGCCGGGGCTGGCGGAAGGCTTGTTTTAAAATCCCATTATCAAGTTATTTATGGAATTCACGGCCTGACAACCTCTCTGACCTTGTTTTGTTAAACATGAAGCAGACACGATTCCCGTGCGCTGCACCGCCTATTAGCGTTTGTTTTCAATAGCCTTAAAATGTCAGCAACTTCAATCACCCCTTGGGCAGCTCTCTTCTTGTGTGTTTTGGCCCCATCAAATAGATGCATGGCACACACTCTCACATACAAGCACACACACACACACACACACACACAAAGAGACATACACAAAACCGCACACATTAGCCCCCTCCCCTTCTACCCCAAAACAGATGAACGCCAACCAGACAGACAGACGGATAGACAACATCCCATTCTGATCCTGTGTTTATGATTTAACCAGCCACAGCTGATTCCCTGCAGCCAGTCTTATTGGCTGGCTGAGTCACTGGGTAAAAGCAATGCAAATTTCGACCCTCTATTTAGCCTAACGCCCTTGTTTAAACATGCGCTGCTCCTCCTTTTGCTTAGCCATCACCACACACTCAGAACCGCGTGCACACAGACGCACAATCACACATGCAGAGACACATGTTTGCCCACACACGGTCGTGGTCCAGTCATTATACATTAACATTTCAGACGATTAATCAAACAAGTTTTGAACTTTACCAGTAAAGTTACTTGGGCTCTCTTTAACGTCAAAACAAGTTGGAGTTGATAATGGAATTATTTTTCTGACTTTACAGCCTAAGAGTAGAGAAGTACAAAACTGTTCAAAATATCCTATTTTATTGTTAATCAGTGCAAATTATAAAAATTCAAATCATCATAGTTGAAACTTAATTTAAGCAATTTAAGTTGGGGAAGCCTAAATCTGTGAAACAAACTCAGTTTGGTCTCTGTAGCCTACATGGTTCAAAAGAAAGAGATACTATTAGTGTCCCATTGAAAACAATGAAGAAATCCCAATCCCTGAAATGTCAGTGGAAGTTTCAAAAGCGTATTAGTTATAATAATAACTATAATAACAAATATGTGGAATATTGAAACTGGGGCCTTTTGATGCGCAATCCCCAGTAATGAACATTATTCATATGACATGTGATGCTTGGTGCAGACACAGTTCTGTGTAGGAAGAGGAGTCAGAGATTAGCAAGGTTGTATGTAAAGTTTGACTTCACCTTGCAGGGGAGAGAAACTGAGTCAGGGTAATAATGCAATAAATATTCCCTCACTCGCTGACCCGCATTTGCACTTGTTAGTGGACACCACAGTCACACTGGCCGGGAGACGCGCGGGAGAAAGGTATAAACATCACCTGATCAGTGCACCCGTCGCAGCGCCAGTCATCATCGTTAGGGAGGCCGAGCCAACGCCGAGAACCCATTATTTGCGATCCTGAATGAGAGGGCTCACGAAAGTAGATCAGTTAGCAGAGCGATGATAAAGCTAGACAGTATTCAGCCATTTCAGCCATTTCTTTATATACTGTCCACACCTCTCTCTTTCAGACATGTTCTTTCTTTATTACCTCATTTCGGATATATGACGCTAGCAAGGATTCACTGGAGCGCAACGAGTCGTGACTCGTGACCCTATCTGGCATTGCTCCAACTTGGAAAAGACATATTCCTTTAACATCAAGCTATATTATATGATGGTATGCCAAGATCATACCATAGGAAAACCACTTTCTGTGATGCTCCGGCAAAATGGAAATATTGCACAACGACTATGCATCTGGCGTTATTGGAGCGCCAGATGTGTGGACATCTGGGATGTTCTATCTTCACTCCTTTGCTTTACCCATTGAGTGTTCCCCATTGAGATGTGTTCTGATTTTCCTTACAAACCATACCTTATGGGCCAAAGTTCATCAAACTCCACCGTGTTCCAATGTTTCCTCCATTATTCAGTAGGAGCTGATCTGTGAGCTGTGTTCGTGAAGTATCCTAGCCTACGAGTGCTCATCTACGATCGGTTTTGGCTTCATCATAATGAATGGGATTGTATCCTAGATCAGCACTGCCAGTCTGAGGCTCTTTATAAGTTCAGGCTCTGGGGTGTTGGGGAGATGAATTATACGCCAGTTGAAGATATGAAAGCATCTGTTTCTAGATAAATTCATGTCATTTTAAGCCTAATTATGTATCCCCATTGTCCACCTTGTGTAGCAGTCAAAGGAAAGTGTATACGGTATGTCATTTTGTGCCATAGTACAAGGATTTTCAAAATTATCTTGTCGAAGACACCCATGACCCAAGGTTGAGCCCATGACCAAAGGTTGAGCCCATGACAAGATATAATAATATATAATATAATATAATATATATATATATATATATATATATATATATATATTTTGTTGAATGATTATTAGATTTTATAACGTCAGAATAATGTAGACCATGTCTAAATACAGTGGATCCATTCAAAGTCATTTGAATACTGATAGACCCAGAAGAGCTTGTTTCAGTAACTTCTGGGTCTACCGGTATTCAAATGACCTTGAATGGATCCAATGTATTTAAGATTTTCTTGAATGTGGTGCTTTCTTTCTGTCTTCTCTGTGTTGGAATTTTTTTAAGAATTTGATGGGCAAGGGATCCTATAGCCGAATACGTTTCATATTTATTTTGTTCATTTAATTTGTCCCCTCATGATTTGTGAAAAATAGTGTTAGTAAACTTAGCAACAACTAGTTAGCTAGCAGCTAACTTAGATATTACATGTTCAATGCCATGAGCTGCGCTCCAATATATTCAACGTTATTGTGTGTGCCGCCCTGGTTACTCCCAACACTCACCGCTCCAATACACATGGGTGACACAATGCATTCACATCACAGCGATCAACGGATGGTATCTATAGAGGAAGGGTTTCATGTTCATTCGGAAGGTAGATTTAGATTTCCAGCAGTTTACATCATCTATTTTTTTATTGCAGCCTAAAATCTCTTGTTGATCTTATTGAAACTGTTGAATAGTACAAAAAGGTCCTAACGAAACTGTTGCAGTGTGAATAGGCCCATATGAAAATGTTGCATTGTGGATAGGTGCAAAATTGAACGGTTGCACTGTGAACAGTCCCAATGTTAAATTGTTTCAGTGTGAACAGACACTAATGAAACTGAAGTAGTGAGAATTCTGTAGAAGGCAACCAAACACCACTTGTTAGGGACAAGGTGAACAAGACAGCCAATCATGGATCCAAAGAGGGGCATCTTTGAACATTTCTCTTTGTGGTGTTTGTTTGTCTGTTTAGTTCATGTGTGTCTGTTTGATATTTGTGTGTGCCTATCTTCCTGCCTGTTTGGTGAGTGAGTGTCAACCTGTGTGTGTGTCTGTTTGTGGTGTCTATACCTATTTGTGATAACAGAGAACTTTTTCACGTTTTCTCCATGGACCTTTACCACCTGTTAAAGGGTTCTTTATCAAGAACATTGCAGTTAAATAACATTTAGGTGTTCCGTATATGAAGCAAGCCATATATCCCTGCTTTGTTCAATATGGAACATTTCTTTTTTTACAAGTGTATAACTGATTACAGGAACACACACACACACACCCGGAAACACACACACTCACAGTTCCCAGGAGATTAGAGGAGAGAGAGGCTCAGGCTCCCATCATGTTTGTATATGACAGAGATCAGCGTATTATGATGCAGCCACTTATCGACCTGCGATGCTGATCTGATTTTTCTTTCTGCGCTGAAGCCGTACGGCTTGTCAAAGCCAGACGAGACAAGGAGCCATGGCAACATCCCGACAGCGTGCCGTGTCAGCAGTATAGCAGCCCTCCTCTGCTTCACTTGTCCCTGTCATCTCTTTTTTACTTTGTTTCTATTAGTCTTTTTTTGAGTGAGGGCAGTTTTTTGTGCCAGCAATACAGATGCATGCTCAGGCACGTGCGCAGACGTTGCAAAGTTCAGACACACAAACGTACACTCGCGCGAGCGCACATGCACACGCAGACAAACGGACAAACAAACGCACAAACCCTGCCGTGTGCCGCACCTGGTTGTCATTGCCTCAGGACAGCCTCTCAACGCAACAGAGGGACGAATGCCAAAAGGCCCAGTCCATTCCGGCTATGTGCTGGGCCATTCTAGACAGGGATGAAGGGAGGGGAAAGAGAAAGAGAGAAGTTGATGGATGAGGCCAGAGGCTACGAGGGACATGAAGGGAATATAATTATCCCCAACTAAAAATAAAATTTACCCAATACCTTCAACCCCGTGTTGTCACAATGTTTTTTTCTGGTTTAATCTAAATGACTTAGAGAGCCGGGGCAGACTGGGAAATAAATTCAGCCCTGGTACTTTAGACACCCTAGCCCATCTCACTGCACTTGTCCCTTCTAACTACCACAGCAGATACTGCCAGTGCTCAATTAGAGTAGCTAAAGGGTTTCTCGTAGTCACCTCTTTCCTACTAGTTGCCTCGGGCCACTGCTGGTCAAACTGCTCCCCTGGCCTGCTTTTCACATCTGTTCTCATACTGGCTCATCTGTAAGCTAGAGGTAAAACATAGAAAAAATTTAAAACGTAGTGCAATGACTTGAAACTGGTATTTCAATCAATGTACAATAAATTGAAAACAAAATGTGTAATTAACCTTTCAGGCATGTCGTATTGACAACAACAAAGAAGTCAAACTATGCATGTTATTAAAGTACTTTGATAACACTTTATTTGGATAGTCAGTCTGTATATGTTTTATAGACAATCTACAGAATATCCTTAACATTTCAATTAAATATCTACTAGCCCTAAACGTAGACCTCCTTGTACCTCTAACCCCTGCACTAACACTTATTCTTAACATAATCTTAACCTTAGCAAGCATTTACAAACCCGTTTCCAAAAACGTTGGGACGCTGTGTAAAATGCAAATAAAAACATAATGCATAGACGTGCAAATCATTTATCCCTCTATTTAATTGAAAATAGTACAAAGACAACATAACAAATGTTGAAACTGAGTATTGATATTGTTTTTGGAACAATACATGCCCATTTGAATTTGATGCCAGCAACATGTTTCAAAAAAGTTGGGACAGGAACATGTTAACCACTGTGTTGCATCACCTATTCATAATGCGCCAAGTGTTTTCAAAGGGTGACAGGTCTGGACTACAGGCAGGCCAGTTTTGCACCCGGTCTGTTTTACTACGGAGCCATGCTGTTGTAATACGTGCAGAATGTGGTTTTGTATTGTCTTGCTGAAATAAGCAAGGCCTTCCCTGAAAAATATGTTGTCTGGATGGCAGCTATGTTACTCCAAAACCTGTATACATTATTCAGCATTAATGGTGCCATGTGCACTAATGCACCGCCATACCATTGCGGATGCTGGCTTTTGAACTGTGTGCTGAAAACAATCCGGATGGTCTCTCTCCACATTTGTCCAGAGGATGTGACGTGCATGATTTCCAAGTTCAAATTTTGATTTGTCAGATCACAGGACAGGGTTCAACTTCACCTCAGTCCATCTTGAATGAGCTTGGGCCCAGAGCAGGCGACGGCATTTCTGGATCTTGTTCATATATGGTTTCTTCTTTGCATGTTAGAGTTTTAACTTGCATTTGTGGATGCAGCGACAAACTGTGTACACAGACAATGGTTTTGGGATGTGTTCCTGAGCCCATGTCTAAGTCTAAGACCAAGTCATCCAATCATGGGTCCATTGAGGTGCATTTTTTAAAATTCCTCTTCGTGTTGTGTGATTGTACCTAACTGTTTGTTTAGTTTGTGTGTGTCTGTTTGGTTTTTGTGTGTATCTGTGCCGGCAACTAAGATATTCACACTTTATACACTAAACAAAAAATGTAAATGAAACAGGCAACAATTTCTTTACTGAGTTACAGTGGCTTTTAAAAGTATTCAGCCTCCTTGGACTTTTTCACATTTTACTGTGTTACATCATGAAATCAATTGGATTTAATTAGGACTTGCCACTGATCAACACAAAAAAATGTTTGGCACCACCGTTATTGAACCCTTCTGACAGTGAATTAGCCTACAGTAACTGTCGGTCAGATTTGTTCCCACTCATTTTACTTCAAAAGTGGATTTGAACTGCCTCACCTAATCAGAAAATCTAGCCACCCCAGCCTTTGCCTACTGGTTAGACAAATGATTAAAATAGATATTATAACTATACAAAAATTGCACAAGGAAATAGAAAACAATCACAGCCTGTCAACACAATGAAATAATATAAAAATATATGTGTGAGCTGTATGTATATATATATATATATATATATATATATATATATATATATACAGCTGAATATACAGTGGATATAAAAAGTCTACACACCCCTGTTAAAATGCCAGGTTTTTGTGATGTAAAAGAATAAGACAAAAAAAAAATAACGTCAGAACTTTTTCCATTTTTAATGTGACCTAAAATGTGAACAATTCAATTAAAAAACAAATTGAAATCTTCGAGGGTGAAAAATAAAAAATAAAAACCTTACAATAACCTGGTTGCATGAGTGTGCTCTTATAACTGGGGATGTGGCTGTGTTCAGAATTAACCAATCACATTCAAACTCATGTTAAATAGAAGTCATTACATACCTGCCATCATTTAAAGTGACTCTGATTAATCACAAATAAAGTTCAGCTGTTCTAGTAGGATTTTCCTGACATTTTCTTAGTTGCATCTCAGAGCAAAAGCCATGGTCCGCAGAGAGCTTCCAAAGCATCAGAGGGATCTCATCGTTGAAAGATATCCATCAGGAGAAGGGTACAAAGGAATTTCCAAAGCATTAGATATACCATGGAATACAAGGAAGACAGTCATCATCAAGTGGAGAAAATATGGCACAACAGAGACATTACCTAGAACTGGACGTCCCTCCAAAATTGATGAAAAGACGAGAAGAAAACCGGTCAGGGAGGCTTCCAAGAGCCCTTCACCAACAGGAACTGCAGGAATTTCTGGCAAGTACTGGCTGTGTGCTACATGTGACAACAATCTCCCGTATTCTTCATATGAATAGGCTATGGGGTAGGGTGGCAAGACGGAAGACTTTTCCTACAAAGAAAAACATCCGAGCCTGGCTGAAGTTTGCAAAAACAAACATCAACTCCCCCAAAAGCAAGTGGGAAAATGTGTTATGATCTGATGAAACCAAGGTTGAACCCAAAAGGTATGGAATTATGGACATCACCCAAACACTGGACATCACCCAAAGAACACCATACCGACAGTGAAGCATGATGGTGGCAGCATCATGCTTTGGGACTGTTTTTCTTCAGCTGGAACCGGGGCCTTAGTCAGTGTGGAGGGAATTATGAACAGTTCCAAATACCAGGCAATTTTGGCACAAAACCTTCAGGCGTCCGTTAGAAAGCTGAAGATGAAGAGGAAGTTCACCTTTCAGCATGACAATGACCCAAAGCACACATCCAAATCTACAAAAGCATGGCTTCACCAGAAGAAGATTAACGTTTTGAAATGGCCCCGCTAGAGCCCAGACCTGAATCCAATTGAACATCTGTGGGGTGATCTGAAGAGGGCTGTGCACAGGAGATGTCCTCGCAATCTGACAGATATGGAGCGCTTTTGCAAAGAAGAGTGGGCAAATATTGCCACGTCAAGATGTGCCATGCTAATAGACTCCTACCCAAAAAGACTGAGTGCTGTAATAAAATCAAAAGGTGTTTCAACTAAGTATTAGTTTAAGGGTGTGCACGCTTATGCGACCAGGTTATTGTGAGTTTTTTATTTTTTATTTTTCCCCCTCAAAGATTTCAGTTTGTTTTTCAATTGAATTGTTCACGTTATAGGTCACATTAAGGGTGGAAAAAGTTTTGACATGCTTTATCTTTGTCTCTTAATTTTTACCCTTCTGTTCCTCACTCAAAACCTTCCCTATATACAATGCGTGCACAATTATTAGGCAAGTGAGTATTCTGATCGTATTATTATTTCTATGCAAATTTTCCAACTCCAAATCATACAAACTTGAATGCTCATTGGATTGAATCATATTCAGGTGATATCTATTTGTGTTATGAGGGAGGGTGTGGCAACAGTGAATAACACTTAATATCAAGGTGTGCATAGTTATTAGGCAGCTTCATGACCTCAGGTAAAATGGGCCAAAAAAGAGATTTAACTGACACTGAAAATTCATAAATTGTAAAATGCCTTTCAGACAGATGCAACACTCTTGAAATAGCTAAACTATTGAGGCTTTACCACCGGACACTCAAACATTTTGTTGCGAATAGTCAACTGGGGTGCAAAACATGTATGGAGAAGAAAAGACGCAAATTAACTGCAAAAGACTTGAGAAGAATTAAACATGAAGCTACCAGGAAACATAAATCTTCCAGTGCCACCATATTCCAGAACTGCAACCTACCTGGAGTGTCCAGAAGTACAAGGTTTCAAGTGCTCAAAGACTTGGCCAAAGTCAAGAAGGCTGAAAGAAGACCACCACTGAATAAGATTCACATGTTGAAGCGTATAGATTGGGCAAAGAAATACCTGAAGACAGATTTTTCAAAGGTTTTATGGACAGATGAAATGAGAATGACTCTTGATGGACCAGATGGATGGGCCTGTGGCCATCACTAATTGACACAGGGCACCACTTCGAGTCAGGCGCCAGAAAAGTGGAGGAGGGGTACTGGTATGGGCTGCTATCATTAAAGATGAGATAGTTGGACCTTTTCGGGTTGAAAAGGTCCAAAAAGGTTCACTTCAACTACCATACCTACTGCCAGTTTCTGGAAGATAATTTCTTCAAGCAGTGGTACAGGAAGATGTCCTCAGCATTCAAGAAGGCCATGTTCTTTATGCAGGACAATGCTCCATCACATGCATCCAAGTACTCCACTGCTTGGCTAGCAAGCAAGGGCCTCAAAGATGCCCGAATAATGACCTGGCCTCTTTCCTTACCTGACTTAAATCCTATTGAGAACTTGTTGACCCTTCTCAAATGTGAGATTTACTGTCAGGGAAGACAATACACCTCTTTGAACAGCATTTGGGAGGCTGTGGTTGGTGCTTCAGTGAAAGTTGATGGTGAACAGATCAAGAAACTGACAGACTGCATGGATGGAAGGCTCATGTCGGTTATTGAAAAGAAGGGTGGCTATATCAGTCACTGAATATTTTTGAAGGGCCAGAAATGTTATTTAATTTTCATTTTGTGTTACGCATTTGTTGCATGTACACAAAATGCATCTCAAAATTGAGAATAAACAATTGAGTGGGAGAAATTATTTTTGTAATTTAGTTGCCTAATAATTCTGCAGACTAATTGTTGCCTAATAATTGTGCACACTTATGTATTCCCCTGAGAATACAATATCAAAACTCATTTTTCCTTTGTTCAACATTCAGGCTTGAGGTTCAATGATATTTTGGATTGACTCAGAGCATTGTTTGTTCAACAATAAAATAAACCTGGAGGAATACGATTTGCCTAATAATTGTGCACGCAGTGTGTGTGTGTGTGTGTATATTCTGTAATAATATAACATTAAGATTGTTATTCAAGGCTTGCTTCCTAGACACAGATAATGCAACACTTTGTTTTCTCAATAGGTAAGGTTTTGAAAAGAAGACCACAATTCTCAGGACTGTACATGTCTCTATAGTGTCTTTAAAATACATTGAACTGCACATGGAAAAAATAATTAAGGCCAAAAAAATGACAAAAAGTTCAAATAAGTATTTCAAACTCACACAACAGAAACACTGGCCATGTATGCCAATAAACTCCTTTTTTTCATCATTACACCTTAATGTATCTGGGAAACAGACCCATTTAGTTATAGAGATATAGTGCTGCTGTTGGTTTTCGAGGAGTAGAAGCTTTTCACTAATGAAGTGCATTCTGGGAGAGCACATAATGACCATTCTAAAAGCACTGCAAAACGATGGACTACCACCTGTCAGGACAAGCAGGATGCTCTAACACCAATGCAACATCATCCCTTTCAAAATATAAGATGCCAGACATTTTCCATACTCACAAAAAGCTTACAGTATTTCTCTCACAAGAAATCCATAGATTAGGGCCTAATGAATATTATTTCAATTGACTGATTTCCTCACAGCTCAGTAAAATCCATGAAATTGGTGTCATGTTGCGTTTATATTTTTCTTGAATGTAAAATACGATACTAAACCAAGTTTACAGTGTCCATTTTAGGCATCGTCGTCAGCTAGGCAAAAAGCATCGTCGTCAGCTAGGCAAAAAGTATCGACGCAAGTTAACGCAAAAGGTATCATTGAAAACTAAGTTAAAAGTATTGATGTAAAAGCTACGCAAAAGGTATAGACGTAATCTATGCAAATGTATCGACGTAAGCTATGCAATAAGTATCGACGAAGGTCCCATCCAATTGTCACTAGATTTTCATGTAAACATTAAAAAATCTGCATGAAGAAAATCCATGTATTTTCATGTCAGTGGTGTGTTTCCACCAAGCAGCCTTGTTTCAGAAAAGTAGTGTGGTGAAGCACAGCACATCCAAGGTAGTTTTCATGTTCTTAGTAAAAGTTAAACGTTTATGACCATCGCATTTTCCAAAATACCAATCATTTTGTCTGAAAAACCAAAACAGTTGTTAACCAACAACATAGACACATCTATCTATGTGAACAAAGATAATAATTTAACCAGAATAAGGATGTTTTCATATAGTCCTCATGAACTGATCTTATTTATTTTGAAAGTCAACTCCGGGTAGTGGGCATAGTGGTGTCTTTGTGTTCACACTGGCCTTGGTTCTGACAGACAAATAAATTGTTTCCATCAGGCTTGCCTTGGATTTTATATCCGTCATGTACTTCACTCGCATAAAAAGGTTGGATGTTAACCATTAAGGTCACTATAAAATCAGTTAATTTCATTTGGCCGAATCCTGTTAGATCATTTTCCCCAAATGCATATTTTCCCTATTTTTATTTTTAAAATCTGAGTTTGTCCCAATGTTTTTAGATATTCACTCAGAAACTTTCCAAACAAAAAATAGAAGCAGTGTACATCCATGATAATGCTTTAACTATGTTATTAGATTTTTAAGGTATAGGAAATGTTTGGTGTAGACCTTTAATGTAGATGTAGCCTTCCATGAGGTGGTCAGTTAGCAGTGTTTCTGTAGCACAAATATGTTGATAGAGTCTGCAGATTAAATACCCCTTGACAAAAATAATAAGGATGTCATCCTGCCAGGTAAGCAAGATTGATTTTCATTATCAGAAATTGTTCCACTCAGATCACACGCACAAACAGAGAGGGACATTGTCATTCATTTTTCAGGATGAAGGAAATATGAAGCACTGTATCATTCTTTCATTTAAAGTGCTGGTCAAAAGTCTGAGGCACCTGAAAGTTGAACTAAAGTCATTTGTTTGGATAGCAAGTGTTGATTTGTGTGTGTGTATGTATATATATATATATATATCTCAGTATCTCACGAAAGTGAGTACACCCCTCACATCTTTGCAAATATTTGATTATATCTTTTTTCAGATATAATCTGAAAAATTATTCAGATTATATCTGAAAATATATAATCAAATATTTGCAAAAATGTGAGGGGTATACTCAGTTTTGTGAGATACTATATATATATATATACAGGTGCTGGTCATAAAATTAGAATATCATCAAAAAGTTGATTTATTTCAGTAATTCCATTCAAAAAGTGAAACTTGTATAATGTATACATTCATTCCACACAGACTGATATATTTCAAGTGTTTATTTCTTTTAATTTTGATGATTATAACTGACAACCAATGAAAACCCCAAATTCAGTATCTCAGATAATTAGAATATTGTGAAAAGGTTCAATATTGAAGACACCTGGTGCCACACTCTAATCAGCTAATTTACCCAAAACACCTGCAAAGGCCTTTAAATGGTCTCTCAGTCTAGTTCTGTAGGCAACACAATCATGGGGAAGATTGCATGGGGAAGCTGTCCAAAAGACGACCATTGACACCTTGCACAAGGAGGGCAAGACACAAAAGGTCATAGCTAAAGAGGCTGGCTGGTCACAGAGCTCTGCATCCAAGCACATTAATAGAGAGGCGAAGGGAAGGAAGAGATGTGGTTGAAAAAAGTGTACAAGCAATAGGGATAACCGCACCCTGGAGAGGATTGTGAAACAAAACCCATTCAAAAATGTGGGGGAGATTCACAAAGAGTGGACTGCAGCTGGAGTCAGTGCTTCAAGAACCACCACGCACAGACGTATGCAAGACATGGGTTTCAGCTGTCGCATTCCTTGTGTCAAGCCACTCTTGAACAAGAC
>JACXGI010010861.1:0-26477 GCA_016801175.1 Esox masquinongy
GGAGAGGAGAGGAGAGGAGAGGAGAGGAGAGGAGAGAGATGGGTAGAAGTTCTCTAAAAGGTACATGCAAGGAAGCTAGCCCTTGACCAGCCAAAATCAGCAAAGCAGGAGTCCTTCTAAAAACTGCTCCACTCAGTCATGTGGTTAAACAAAGCAGCATGGTGCACCATCCAAAACAAACTTTTTTTTCCTCAAAACCCGTCCTGGGACAGACAGATGAGGCATTTATTACAATTACTTTTGCTTGCGAAAACAGAAATCCTACTAATTACTATAAGACACAAAAATACATAAATATGGTCTAGATATGATTTCACCATGGGTTTAAAATTGGCTAGACCATAGAACTCCCTAACAAATATAAATAACAAAGGGTAAGGCTACCCTCTTCTCACCAGAGTTGTAGATCTTTCCACAGTTGTCGGTGCCTGCATTCCCTGGTGCCACTAGGACCTGCTGGATGTGTGGCGATTGTGCCAGTTTCCAAGCTAGGGCATGTTCTCGTCCACCACTGCCAATCACCAGAACTCGTTCTGCCATGGCAACTGAAAGACTGGCAGATTGAAGAAACCCTCACACAAAAGGGACAAATAATTACATCACAAAACATCATGGACTACTCTAATAGAAATATATATATGGTGGAACAAACATGCTTCTGTGCTATGCAGTAGGGCTGATCCAATTCAGTTGACAAGTCCCTAGCCCTCTAGTTGAGGGTTAGTTGACTAGCCCTCAAAAAAATGAATTTGCTACTGAAATTTTATGTGGTTATATTATGTAAGAAAAATGGTGCAACATTAATGAAAAATTAGATCATTTTCTAACAAACTTTTTTCCAATTTGGTACTGTATGTTAGGCCAAGAGCCAGGGCTCGCAACTAACTTTTCCTCACTATCCCTAAGTGCAATTTCAACCATCCCAAAATGAACTTGACCCGTCCCAAAATTAACATACTTGATTTTTTTTTACATGGGTTTAGGGCATATGCAGGACTTTTTTAGTAATGTGCATTTTTTATGTAACAATTGTCATTACATAAACCAAATTTGTTTAGCTATTAATCCTTTATTAATTGAACTCTAAATTAAACGACATAATATACCATGGAGATGAAGTTGAGATATGTTATTCCACCACTAGCTGCCCCATAAACAACATAACACCACAATATACTCTTTATATACTCTTTATCCGAGTGCTTGACTTGGGATAAAATAAGCGCAGGAACTGACAAATCACACATTAGAATATGTTCATCAAAATGTATGTGTTAATAAGGCTTGCCTAAAAAAGGAATGAAAATGCTGTTTGCCTAAAATTTGAAGACCCAAGTCAAGCACTGAATATACTAAAAAGAATGTGTTCCCCAGGCTTCACTTTCTCTGCTTCACCCACACTTTCATCCTATAGTAACTAATAACATCAGCCAGCAAAATATGTAGTTACCTGATCATCGGTCAAACATGGCTATAGTACCAGCTAGATAGGCTTTTGTAGCTAGGTAGCGAAGTTAGTTCAGGTTTGTGAGCTATGCTCAGACTAAGGCTGGTTGTTTAGATACCTTGGCATACCTAGCTAGGTAGTTGTCATTAACTTAGACATATGAGTTGACGTGATGGTCTGCAGGCTGTCTTGTTACGTCGGCAGAGGCACCTTCCTCCTCACAGTTTAAATATTATTATTATTATTTTTTTTTTTAAATCACACTTCCACCACTTGCCATGGTTGTTGCTCAGAGGTTCCTGGCTTGTGGAAGAATCCTTCAGCTTATGAAATGGTCGCAAAACGCCAGCTTGTGTTGAATTGTCACGAGAGTCACACACTTGGGTTCAAATAGATTCCACAGTCACAAAGTCCAGTAGCCTGAATGATGCAACCCATATTTTTGGACATTGGGACTGACTACCTGGGCCCCAATGGGGGGAGGGCCCTCGAACAGCTTGGAATGAAGATTTGTTTTTGTTTGCACTTCTTTATTTCTAAATAATTAGTGTCATAACTAAACTGGTTGAGTTACTGAACTTTGCATTCCAAAAAAATAGTGGAGGCTCTCGAGGCAACTCTCTCGCCCCTTCAAAATGCATAAATTGGTTTAGTCAACCCCTGCACTAGGATTCGGGTCTAAACGCAGCTAATCGAGCTGAGTGACTGCTATGATATGATAGTCATGTCTTTCCCCAAGAAAGGGAAATCGGGATACCATAAAAGAAAAGGGAAAAGAAAGCAAACTGAAGGAAAGCAACTGCTAACTATTGTCTTTGAAAAGAAAGGTGAGCACAACCGATAAAGTATAAGAATGGTTTATGCTAATATCAGCAGTCGTTTAGATTGAAGGCAGTCAACCAGGAATCTAGCTTGGGGCATATTTGCATTGTATAACATGAATTAATCAGTATCATAAATTAATCAGCATAATAGTTACAATGTCATATGCAGGGTTGGAAATTAAGATCGCCCCTCCTCTGCTCGCGTAAGGCGTAAGTTTACATTTCGGGCGAGTGTAATTTTAGAACCATTCGTCCATCAACTTTTCAGTGCCGATTTAGTTTTAATGAGAAAAGGCAGTTGCCAGAACTGCTTCCTGTGTTTATGAAGGCATGACCATCCGAATTGCCAAGAACATGACTGATTAAACTGGATTAATGCATGTTTGATTTACAAATAAATATCTAAGCCTACTAAGTCTTATTTCTATCTAAGCCTACTAAGTCTTATATCTATCTAAGTCTTATTTTGTGCTAGCTAGGGTATGCACTTAATCCTTCACATACATGTAGTCAGGTCCAATAACATTTTGTTCACTGTATGGTTTTTTTGTACTCATTATTTAAATATTAAAAATAAATATTTGCAATATACATTGTCCATTTAAATTTTTTTGGATATTTTTGGGTTACTTTCATTTCACAAAATAGTTCCCATTCTAGTGGATACAGATGTCGCTCATCTAATTCCAGCTCCAAAGGTACGGTCCGCGATGGGGTATGCCTTGTTATACTGCAGTATACCGTAGCACATTAGAGTGCCATGCGGCATGGACAAAAACATCAAATAAAAAATAAGAATGGTCACCAGGGGGCATCTGTAAGAACATCAAAACCCGCCTGATACTGCTGTTACAATGGTTTACTGCTTTTTATTTAAGCCTGTGACAGTTTTTATACGGCCATAATAAAACATTAAAATCAGCGGAATATTGTCTACTATAATCCTATTCATGGATTGCCATGTTGCTGTGTTTGAATCCATGAACTCCCAACTGTCACAGAATCTCTGACATTACTGAATCGTAATTTAGATGTCAGATTTTTTTATAAAGTAGCCTAATAATGTTTTTTTCCCCCACCACAATTCTTTAAATAAAATGAAAATCCACCTTATTTAAATTCTTGATAGATAAATCCATTAGAATTTTTGATTACTAGGTCCATACAGATAAAACGATTTGCATAAAGCTAACCTAATATCAAAGAGTTATGAAACAGCCAAGGATATCGTTTTTGTTTCACTAATAATTAATTACTGTGATACCTTGGACGAATTACATTACACTTCATTCTCATTGTTAAATAAATTCCCATTCAACCACAAGGAGCACGATTCTTTATCTGGGGGTATCGCCCATTATGAGTGATTTGCGCCTGCCTGGGTAGTATCTGGCCAGCATTTTTGGTCAACTTTAAGATGCGTTTAAGTTGCGTGTGCTTCTACCATAATTAAAAACCAATGGTATATACAGTAGTCAGATTTGTATATTTTTCTGTTACAGTAAAGCAATTTGATTTCAAAAACACATCTTGGCTAACTAATCTCGTAGAACCCCCTATTATCAGCCTATCCAACAGCAATTTTGAAAAACATCTTGTACCGAATACTCATTTGATCAAGTCATCAATGTTTATAATGATAACTAGTGACATACAAAATGTTAGCTGGCATGTCAATAATGATCATTTTCAAAATTTCAGGGGAAATATTAATATTTTCAGGTAGTTGGTTAGTGGCGTAGCTAAAAAAATACAACCCCCTATTACCGGCCACTGTCCCCAATCATTGGCCACCTTATTATGTTCAAGTACATTATATTAGCTTTTTATTTGTATTACAAATGACCGATGGTAGTCTTCTCTGAAGTGTCTACTAGGAAGTTGTAGCTAGCTTTCTTGCCTTCCGGTAAGGGAAAAAAAAAAAAAATAAAATAAAAAGACTGATCACATTGTTATTAGGCCTACATGATGTCTGGTCTGTCACGCAAGTCTAATTTCACGAACTGCAACTTGTCTAAAACAATTTCCATACATGACATTTTCAATATTTGAAAAAAAAGTTTTAACATCTATACATTTCTAGAAAAAGTGGAGGTGAAAGGGTATATTGATTAGCAAAACGTACCGTTGTTTTCCAGTGCATTTACATTTCAAATTACATTTTGAAGGATTTACATCTCCAACCACTAGAAACGGCCGATAATGGGGGAGACGTTAGCTACTATTTACAGAAAAGAGCTCGCTTCAGATGAGTGAGTTACGTTCAAAGCATCAAACTCAAACGAACATGCAGCCAAACTAACACGATTCTATACAATTTGTAAGAAGGTTAAGATGCGATGGAACGGTTGCTGAAAAAAGAAATCACAAAATATGTTGACTGATATATTGATTTATTTAGGGGGGCAAATTAATATTAAATCATCCTAGCAATGTCTCTGGGTCTATACAAATAGACAAACTTCTAAAAACTCAAACTGAATACCTTTAGAGACTATTTACCTGTTTTGTTTACACCCAATTCCTACTTAATCCGCCAAAATCACACTAGCAGGCGTTAATCTGTACCCAGGCGCTGCTCACACTTCACTGAATGACATCAATGGATGAATGGGCAATACACCGGTGAGGGCTTTCTCAAGGGCTCTTTGCCATGCTGCAGATTAAAGTGTGCCATTTTAAACTGATAGACAATGGTACATTATTTGAAACATCGACCTTTATGAAGGAATCTATACAAAGCTGGTTACAATTCCAATACCATCCCCCTGAACAGTTTGAACAAATCTTACACCAAATTATATGGCTAAACTCAAATATATTAATTGAAAATAAGCCAATTTTAATTGAAAAAATGTACAAGAACAGTATTTTGTTGCTAAAAGACATCACAAAGACGGGAAATTTATCACACATGAGCAACTCAAACAACCATATTATGAAACTTGCTCATTTCAGAGGTATAATCAACTCAGTGCAGCCATACCAGACAAATGGAGAAAAAAAATTAAAACTCTAGAAAGCAATGAATCTCCTGGTCGTCCATCTATTAAAGATCATGCATGGTTAAATCGGACAAACCATAACATGTATCTCTTCAATCTTACTACAAAAAGTTTGATTGCGGCACCATACAGTATTCAAAACATCTGGGAAAATCTTTTTAAAATTCCAATCCCATGGCACCAAGTGTATGGACTAGTATATAAAATAATTGATGTGTGTCTCGGTGCCTTTCAGCCCTTCAGTTAAAAAATGCTAAGATTATCGGGAATTGAGCAGTTGCCCGTTTGCAGACTATGTCAGGACGAAACAGAAACAATAGATCATCTATTTGGGTACTGTCCTATAGCGGCAAAACTCTGGAATCAAGCTCAAGATTGGTTATTGCGTCATAGCCACCCTGGAAGTTAGTTTACAGAGGGTAAATTGGGTGACCTGAGAGGCAATGCCCATGATTCTTCTCCTTGGTAGACATTAATTTTCAAGACTCAAAAGTTTGTATAACCTTGGAGAATTGGTAATATATGTACCATTTGTAAAGAAAACATGAGTGAGCAGGCAAAACATCTTTTATTTCTTATGGGATTCATATTCAACTGTAGGTCATAACATAATGGCACAATCATAAAATAAAACATGTCCACAAAGAAAAAAAATTCACTGACCCCTGTTGAAAAGTCTGCATACTGTGTATTGTCCCCATACTCTTAATACTGTGTATTGCCCCCTTTAGCATCAATGACAGCGTGCAATCTTTTGTAATAGTTGTCCATGAGGCCCACAAATTCTTGCAGGTAGTATAGCTGCCCATTCGTCTTGGCAAAATGCCTCCAGGTCATGCAAAGTCTTTGATCGTCTTGCATGAACCGCACGTTGGAGATCTCCCCAGAGTGGCTCGATGATATTAAGGTCAAGAGACCATGACGGCCACTCCAGAACCTTCACCTTTTGCTGCTGTATCCACTGGATTGTCAACTTGGCCTTGTGCTTAGGGTCATTGTCGTGCTGGAAAGTCCAAGAGCGTCCCACGCGCAGCTTCCGGGCAGAAGAATGCAAATCTGCCAGTATTTTCTGATAACATGCTGCATTCATCTTGCCATCAATTTTCACAAGATTCCCCGTGCCTTTAGTGCTCACACATGCCCAAAACATCAGTGTGCCACCACCATGCTTCACGGTGGGGATGGTATTCTGTTCACTATAGGCCTTGTTGACCTCTCTCCAAACATAGCGCTCATGGTTGTGACCATAAAGCTCTATTTTGGTCTCGTCACTCCAAATTACAGTGTGCCAGAAGTTGCGAAGCGTGTAAAGGTGTTGTCGGGCATATTTTAACTGGGGTTTTTTGTGGCACTGGCGCAGTAAAGGCTTCTTTCTGGCAACTCGACCATGCAGCTCATTTTTCTTCAAGTACCATCATATTGTGCTCCTTAAAACAACCACACTCTTTTTCCAGAGCAGCCTGTATTTCTCCTGAGGTTACCTGTTGGTTTTTCTTTGTATCCCAAACAACTCTTCTGGCAGTTTTGGCTGAAATCTTTCTTGGTCTACCTGACCTTGGCTTGGTATCAAGAGATCCCCGAATTTTCCACTTCTTAAGTGATTGAACGGTACTGACTGGCATTTGCAAGGCTTTGGATATCTTTTTATATCCTTTTCCATTTTTATAAAGTTCCATTACCTTGTTACGGTCTTTTGACAGTTCTCTTCTGCTCCCCATGGCTCAGTATCTCGCCTGCTCAGTGCATCCACGTGTGAGCTAACAAACTCATTGACTATTTATACACAGACACTAATTGCAATTTAAAAAAAAACAGGTGTGGGAAATTCACATTTAATTGTCATTTTAACCTGTGTGTGTCACCTTGTGTGTCTGTAACAAGGCCAAACATTCAAGGTTTATGTCGACTTTTGATCAGGGCCATTTGGGTGATTTCTGTTATCATTATGATTTAAAAAGGAGCCAAAACAACTCATCATAAATGGCTTAATATGATCACTATCCTTAAATAAAAGACAGTTTTTTTGCATGATCAGTCATATTTTCAAAATCCATGGCAAAATTTCACAATTTCTGCCAGGGTATGCAAACTTATGAACACAACAGTATGTGCACACGTACGTACGTAGTTGTGAATAAAAATTAAGGATTAATCCCATTGAGAGCCCGCTGGTAATCTCAGGAAGATAAATCTTTTCATTATAAGTGTCTGAAGAGACTGTTTTTCGTTGCACACCAAGTTTTTGTAGTCCGGTGGCGGTTTTAGCTCATGCTCTGGAGGACTTTGGATGCTGCGGCATGTGGGTGGTGCACCTTTTTATTGTAACGCATCATAAAACTGCTGCGTGCTACGAGCTGCTTGAGAAGAACTCTTATATTAATATATACAGTGAGGTAAAAAATTATTTGATCCCCTGCTGATTTTGTACGTTTGCCCACTGACAAAGAAATGATCAGTCTACATGATTGTTGTTCAGATGATGGCTACATTCTTTATATCAATTTCACAGCCACTTAACTGACAGTTCAACACAAACGTGCGCATGTACAGACACAGCCAGTTACATTTCTCTGACCTCACTCACTAGCTTGATACTCCGAACGTTGTTGCTCTGCTCCGATGCTCGTGCGATAGTAAACTGCACGCAATGGAAAATGCGCTAAGCAAAATGAGCTAAGCTTGGTAAATAGAAGTCGTATGTCATAAACATATTACATCTTTCTGTTGTGGCGCATCACACCTTAGCAGCGCCCCTCTCCGCTGCTTTGATTACAATAAGAGGGAAATAAATAGCCTTCTGAGATTTAAAATCGAAGCGGGAAGTGACAAAGATGACAAGCAAACATTTTAATAAGATACAATGATTTTAAAAGGGGGGAGCTTGATCATTAGCCCATCCAGGCCAGTGACTGTCTTTGTCTACTGGCCAGATGTTAGGTCTTACTGGCCCCGGGCCAGCGGGCCATCGTTAATGTTAAACCTTGTTTACATAGTACTGCGTTTGTCTGTCTGTATTTTGTGTATTTTTTGTGTGAGTTTGTGTGAAATTATGCATTAGAAAAAGAAAAAAAAGGGGAAAAAAGAGGGGGTGCAGAAATTATGCTAATAATTCTAGTATTCCTCATTGACTTTAACAACATATCTGCACAACAAAAAAACCCATTTACAACTAAACAGTAATATATTTTCCCTTTTCAACTTTACCCTGGGCCTAAACATAAGCTTTTTGACGTTTTGGTTACATTAACAATTTTATAATTGTTTCAGTGGTAATGTAGATTGATGTTCTCTACTTAAACGGGCAATTTATCGAAATGCTGCATTGTAATATAAGATCATTTCCATAACAGTATTTATGCAGTTATAGTGGAATCATACTGTTTCACAACATTTACTCACCAGAAATTATGATATGGGCAAGAGTCAAAGAAAAAAGGAAAAAAATAAATTAAAAAAAAACTCCTGTGAGGTCTGTGCCCAGTTCACGTCTCCGTGCACACCACCTGTCATCTGGATCCTACTCACTCCCTGAATCCCAATCTTCCACTCCACCTGATTGCCACACTCTTCCAGCCTCACAATCACCCGAATTGGCACACATGATTCAGTGAACTAAGTGATCGCATCAAGCGCTTGAAAACATACCTAAGAAACAGTATGAGAGATGCGCGAAACCGCAACTTCCTTGCTGGCCATCAACTCCAAAAGAACAAAAGCCTTGGATACCCAGAAAATAAATGCATTCACTGTGAACCCAAAAAGAGGCGCATTGTCCTTCTATGAATAAAAGAACGACGACAGGACTGGCTATATAATTACGTTATTATTCTTTACCCTTTCAGTGTTTGGGCATTGTATTAGTTGTTAATACAATGCACAATATTTGAAAGCACCTTATTTGCAATGCAGTGCATTGAAATAATATATTTTGTTTATTTTTTGCTGCCTGATGATAAAGCTTTTTTTGTTTAACTTAATTCCAATCAAGTACATTTACCATTTTATTTTACACATGCTATAGGCTAAATGTTCCGTAAAAATGCTGAGCACTTAATTTTCTTGGCAGCCAATAAGCCGTGTGTAGCTATCGGAAATGCTTTATATTTTGTTCTCATATTTAATAAATCATTTTACAAATACCGGCTACAGGCCTAGACTTCATGCAATTTAGTTATTTGTTGTTGTTGAAAATGTCTACTTTATGTACAGTCTGTACTATTTATGCTATTATGTTGTTTAATCAATCTAGTGTTGTGCAAATACAGAGTAGAAAAAACGAAAGGCAGTCATTTATGACTATCAGATGAGATGAGATAAAACATTCATTCACAATTCTCGTAATGGAATAGATTATAAGGGTCAACTGGAGTACGGGCTCTTAAAACTGGTTAAGCCGTTTAACCACATTTTCTGTCAATGGTGCCGATTTGTCTGTGAGTCCTTGAGTATTAGACCTAGATGTTTGAAATTGTGAAATCTCAAACTGACATCTCAAATCTTGTTTTCGCCTATGGAAGTAGCAAGAGTCGTAGCATTGAGTTTTAAGAAAGCTGCGCAGCTCGCGTCAGTGCTCATTAAAGCCATTCATGTCAGCACCTCCATGAATCAAGATAACACCCCCTTAGCACTACCTGTGAACATCATCAAAATAAGCTCCAAACAAAAACAACACTATTGAATTCATTCTGAAGATTTTACATGTGGTGTATTTTTATTTAATTTGTTTTTATAGTCTAATAAACAAATGAAAATACTATAGTGTGTTCTTTGAAGTTGTTTTTTTCGTATTCCTATCATAAGACCTGAAATACAAACACATTATTGTATTCCTCAAATTCATTTGACATTTAAAACAAACAAATCCTGTAATTCATTCTTTTTTAGACTATTGAATGCTAATGAAGCTAAACCACATGGATACTGGGGGTCTGAAAGGCCTGGCGGTTCTAAACTAGTGTAAATCCTGTATTTGGTTATATGTTGAAATAATTTTTTGCAAAATATAGTTGGTGTTAATGCAGAAAATACAGTATCATATTTTTGGTTTTATAGTTTGTCCAAGTCAACAAAGAAAAGCCAGTCATACTAAGGATATAATACATTTTGTTTCTCCAACAACTGAACTCTCATTCTCAAGCTTTACTCAGCATAGTAGAACGAAAAAACACGAAGTGGAACTGAAAGGTAGTCTGACCAATTAGGAGAGTATACAGTATAGCCTACTGCCGGTTTTAAAGTCAATTCGCTAATTGCCATAAGACGTGTTCTTCTACCATACTCTACTTCAAAACCATGGTCTAAGCAAATTGATGTGCTTTGTATTATATTTTTTCTTAAGATAATTCAATTGTTTAAACAAATAGTATTTATATCTGTGTAGCTATTAGTGTTTCTTTATAAAAACACATCTTAATTATAGCAGTGATGAAGACAACTGGAAACATTTCGCTTTTAAATTAAACCTGTTATGACCTGTAATGTTAGGAACATTGAAAAGATTGTGTGCAAGTATCGTTCAGAAAACGATTTTCGAGAAATAATGGCATTTTCAGCATTATAGCTCCCCCATGCTTTGGAATAGCGCAATCACAGCTTGATGCAAACACTAATTTGATGAGCGACATCTGTATATAATATTGTGCACAGACCAACTTAACATGAATATTGGGAAATCATACACTGAAAACATTTGTTTATAACCTACAAGTCCGGTTCCTTACTCTGTAGTTACAAACAGGGTTAGTAACATTTTAGCCATGCTTGTGGGAATGTTGGTATTCTAGCCCAGCTTGCTAGTGCCAAAAATCCTTAAGATCCACCCCTGGTCATATGACATATCAAAATTACATAGAAAATCTTAACATCATGAAACACATGGCCCTTAGTTTCAGAAACAGCCACAGGGAGTGGAGCAGCGGCAGGTCCCTCATCATCTCCTGATGGTGTTACTGAGGACATGATATGGAGCCAAATTGAGCTCAAATGTATTGACTGTAAGAAAAGAAAAACGTAACTGAAATATTTCATAGTATGAAAAAATTCAATTGTATGAAAAAAATAGATTCAAGGCTATGATTCAAGGCAGATGCATGGAAAGGCTATGATTTTCACCTTATAATGGTGTGGTTCATGGCTAATCGCGTGCGAGAATTCAATGCCCAGATAAAGCCCCGCCTCCACGCCAAGAGGCTCAAAATTTGGTTTTGAGAAAACATGACTTGAACGAAGGTGGGAAGAAATTGTAATCGTAAGAAGAAGCGAACGTGGAAAAAACTTGTTTGAATGAAGACATTTTAAGATCGGATGCGAAAACCCATTTAATGATTTTAGCATACACTTTTTCCACGCTTTAATCTATTTTTTTCATACTATGAAATATTTCAGTTACGTTTTTCTTTTCGTACACTCGATACATTTGAGCTCAATTTGGCTCCATAAGACCAGGTGGGTTCCTATAGTAGCAAATAAAGGTTTTTCCACGCAATTATTTGTAGCAGTTTCAACTGAAAGGAGCTTAGCAACACTAACATCAAGTTGCCTGTTGTATTGTACCGTACAGTATGTTAGGCTATAAGCCGGTTAAGAGGCTAATATTAATCAAGGATTGACAATACTTTATGTTTCATGCTAGTGATGTGCGAATCATGAACGATTCATTATTTTTGGAAGAATCTTTTCAGTAAACTGGGTGTACTGAATCACTGCTCTAGAAGAGATTCATTCAATCAGTGAATCACTTTTGCGCAAGAGAATCACAGAGCTGATGTCACAATCCACTGAATAAGTATAATTTCAAAAATAATTGTGGAAACCAATATGTTAGCCTCATCTTAGAGGTATTTATCGGATCTGAAACGTAGCCTATATCCGAGCCTACCTGTATCCCTGAACTTCCAATCCAAATCACCCACGGGATCTGACAGTTAAAAGCATGTGAAAAGTAAATGTTGTTGTAGTTCGATGCAGTGCCATCTACCGGTTGAACATATTTCAGAGCCTGTAATATGAATTCATTATTCATAGTTAATTAACTATTAAGCTAAATGTGATGATTTCATCTGCCTTGTGTTTAAACATGTTAGTATGGAACCACTGGTGAGTGCATTTTGTATTTTTAGATTAGATTAAACTTTGTCATTGAACAGTACAAGTACAGTACAAGGAAATGCAGTTTGCGTCTAACCAGAAGTGCAAATAGAGGAGCGCAGAAAAATGTACAAGTATTAAGTATATGTTTGTAAAAGTGGAATGTATAGGTGTGCAATTAATGCATTACATACTGCAATTCTAAATGTGCAGTGGAAAATGTACAGGTATTAAGTATAATGCATGTACAAGTGAGATAAATAGTTGTGACAATTCTTAATGGCATTCTGAATTTGCAACTGAGGCAAATTGAAGGAGTAGGGTAGCATGTGCAACTGAAATGCAGGGATAGCGGCAATGAGGTTCCCGAGGTAGACGTGTGTCTGTAACAATTGAAAATGCAAGTACAGTGGCAGTTCTAAATGTGCAATGTGGGCAAGTTTAAGATGCAAGACAGCATGTGCAAATTAAATACAGGAATAGCAGCAATGACACGTACCTGTAGATAACTGAAAAACCTTATCAGACTTGTAAGGCAGTGCCAAAGTCCAGCAGTACAAAGGGTGGGCATAGTTAGTGATGGGATGTCACAGAGTTCAGCAGGGTTACAGCAGATGGAAAGAAACTGTTCCTGAGTCAGCTGGTGTAAGAACGGAGAGACCTGTTCCGCCTGCCTGATAGGAGGAGGGCAAATAGTTTGTGGCATGGATGTGAAGTGTCCCTGGTGATGCCACACACCCTGCGCAGACACCGCTTGCACTGGAGGTCTACAATGGCTGGGAGCTGGGTACCCGTGATGTGCTGGGAGCTTTTCACCACCCGTTACAGGGCCTTCCGGTCGTCAACGCAGCAACCTCCAAACCACACTGTGGCGCTGTTAGTCAGAATGCTCTCGCCTATCGTCCCGCAATTTTCTGGCCTATCATCCCGCAATCGTCCCAAAGTCTGTGTTGAACCTTCCCAGACATATTTTTATTGGCCTCGGGACAACGTTAATTTCGAGCACTGCCTAGAGCCATCTTTAGTTCCTTATTTGTTCGTTATTATTTAATTCAACAGTTCCTTAAAACATCAAAGAGTATAACAGCAAAAGAGAATAACAGCAAATATCAAGCATTTGTTGGACTGTCTACTGTATGTGCTTAACCATCAGGGAGACCAGGGTTAAGCTGGCGCTAGTGCAGCATTATCTGGTTATTGCTCTCACCCCACTAACGAGATTTGATACAAGAAATAATTGCCTTACGTAAAAAAATGTTCTGTCACAACGAAAATGCATAATTGGGGAAACCCTATCAATTTTGTGGTTGTAACAAACATTGTGATAAAAATAATTGAATTATGATTAGTGTGAGAGATCAGTCAAATCTCAGTTGACCAAAATGAAATCTTGATTGGGGACTGCCCTATTCTACTACGTAAAATAGACTTATTAGCAACTGTTCATACTCAGCTTTCCTATAAAAATTTATACACTCACTAATATATACGTCACTCTGGATAAAAGTGTCTGGTAAATGACTTAACTTCAAAATGTGAAAAGCTATATTCAACGTTCAGTTCATCACACCCCTCTGAATCAAACACAGGTTAGTCCACAGGCACTAACCTGGGTGTCAAATGTTCAATTTACTTTAATTTAAAATCCATAAAGAAAGCAATTTAATTGCATGTGAAAATTGACCTATGGTCAAGGGAGTCAGCAAATTAGGACCTAACCCAGGGCCTTCTCATCAGGCAGCTCTGAAGGATTGGTGACCTTTTGCTGGGGCCTAGCACTCAAACTGCCTAGTTTTACGTATGTCACGTAAGTAGAGACCCCAGCACCCATAAAAACATCGTCATTGTCCAAGAGGCCATTCTGCGTAGCGACCCATTAAAAGTAATGCATAATTTGCATTAAAAAACATTTTGTGGGCTATATGATGAATCAACATGTATTTTTTAATGAGAACGGAAGTAGGCAGGGTATTAAAATGCATATAGCCTTGACGGTAATTCTTTAACTTACTCAGAAAGAGTTAAGTTAATAAAGTAGGTAAAGTTAGTAGAGCGGTCTGTGGTGAGTCTGCAACCGATGCTGCACCAAAGACAAACAAAAAAAAGAGTCATAGTTTAAACCCGTATCTGATATGCAAGGCGATAAATAATGTGAGTAGTAAGATACCAGTGGTTCCCAATTAGTCTAGCAACTCGCTCCTTTGATTGGAATCACTCGCTCATGTGACTCACGGGTCATAATGGAACTTCATTCCTTTACAATAGACTGAGAGAAACGTTGGAAGAATATGTACCAACTACAAATATTATTTTCCACAACCCATTGCTCATTTTATCTGAACAATTGATTCACTATGTACACTCCGACAACACAAGGCTGCAACGGATAACTTTGTCACCTAAGATTGATAGCCGTATTGTAAGTAACGACGTAACGAACAACTGTAGCTAATCAATAACAAAAGAACTGCTCCAGAAATTGTTTGTTGTAGCCAACTAGTTAGCAGAACCTTTTTGATAACTCACTTTGCTAACTCGTTAGTTGGCCGGGCTAGACTGTATACTTGCATTCACATAGAAATCACGAAAAAAAAACATGCTTACTTAGCTAACCCCATTGATTCCAAGTGGTAAGTATCACAATGACAGCACTTTTCACACAACGACCAAACGAAAATCCCTCAGTGCTTTCCTCGAAGTTCCCTAAATAACTTGGATAAACAGTATATTATAGTGAAACTCACCTATTTGAATCGTTTTTGTATAGTGGTTTACTTAGCCGTGTCGCTGTCGGAGCCCGCGTCCAGGTGCGCTTTCCTTGTCCACAGCTAGAGAAGACTGCCCGAGTTTGCACGCGGCAAGACAAGGACTGGATCGATTCCTCAAACCAACCACGTGGACCTAACCATATACACCGTATTTGTTTGGCTATGAACTCGCGTTAAATTATAGACATATATAAGTTATATTAAGGGTATGTGTACAGAGGTTGTGCCTTAAACACATTTTCAATGTGAAGTTTCAAGTGCAGCTTAAGTTTTATTTGTTTTGTGGAAGAGGTTTAACTTCCTGTAGATTGTTCTACACCATAGAGAATTATGGGAGTTGTAGTGTTTTCACCATTTATATATTTTTTACCAAGGGTAGACAAATGTTATGAAATGTGTAATTTATTGAAAGAGGTTGTCAAATAAATGTTGGTGAACATGACCAATGTTTACTAACATTTATACTTATAAATGTTAGTAATAATTTCTATTATAATTCATGTAATATTTGGATGGTTTCTTTGACACTGATCAAGCCTCCTGCTAGCCCAAATTCGTGAGCAAATGTACAGCTATATACCTAATCTATATAGCTAGATGGGCACAGCAACACTTTCCCTAGCACAACAACACATTGATTGAGCTCATCTGGCATTGAGGGTGACAGATAGCCTAGTGTTTAGAGTATTGAGTAAGAATGAGGTTGCGGGTTTGAAGCACTGAGCTGACAAGGTAAAACAAATTCTGTAAGTTGCTCTGGATAAGAGCATCTGCAAAATAACTAACACGTAATTGCACACCAGACAGAGTATTATATTAGGCTTGACTGACCTTCTGCAGTAAGCCTGGTTTCAACCCAACACAACTTAGATCACATTAGATTATATTCATTAGCGAAAACCGTGGCAAATTATTATGAAAAGCAACATAACAAATTATCAAAATCCTTTGGGGAGTCACTCCCAGTTTCTGATAATTTTCTGATGTTTTTTTCTCTCCACTCTCTGCTGTTTGATGGCAGTGAGTACAACCCCCAAAAATCTCAAAGGACCACTAATAGAAATCATGCTGTACCAAAGCTTTGGCTTGTTCAAATGGTAATAAAGTTAATGAAAGTTCAGATACAACAGATAGAGTTTTTAGAACTCAACAAAGTACTATCGTTTCTATGTTTTTTTTTAGCATTTGACCAAAGTCAACACATCTTCCTAGACAAATACAGATTTAGCTGGGTACAATGCTGTGGAAAGTTCTGATGTAAAAATATTACGTAGAATCGACAGGTCTGTCTATATTCATGTCATTTCTATCTGCAACTGTGTGAACATTTTAATCCACTGAATGCATGACACTGAAGTGGGAGGTTCAGTGATGCATTGTCTAAAGCCTGCAACATTTGTTCTGATGACAAGTCTACTATCCAGTCATTCAAAGCAAAGGGAGTTCAGGAGCATAGACAAGCTCCTGCCCTAAGTCTGAGTCTCTGATTGTGAAGAATGTCACCCCTGAACTGTACGCTGCGGGGATCACAACGTGGCTCATGATAGGCAGATCATCATCACAGTCTTCCTCACAGATCACCAGCCTCACTTGACCTAAGTAAAGGACAAATGTACACACACACAAATATACACACACACACTTGATTGACATCTTGCTACGGCAGAACTAAATTGTTTGTATGTGTTCTCCTAAAGCACAGGCACAGAAAATGTGAAAAAAACAGTGACAGTAAGTGCTGAAATGTCTCTCACCCTCCACATCCAGGGCTTTCCATCGTGGATCCACATGATTATCTGATAGGCTAGACAGAGAGGCATCAGCTGTCAATCTCTGCAGCACATCCTCACGATGAATCAGCAACACCGATTCACTGCAGAGTCACTGATGCACCTCCTCCTTGCTTACTGTGACCCAGAATGCACAATGTCATATACATGCTATACTCTATATCAAAAGGTATATATTATCTCTCTCTCAAACCAAACATACACACACACGCACACATACACACACACGAAGGACTTACCTACATCCAGTGGGTTGGTCATGTAAACAGCATTGGGTCCAACCCCGAAAATAAGTTGGTGGTGCCAAGCATCCGGCACCTCCTCTCCCTCGGGGACTGCCTGCTGCATTTTCATTGTGGCCGGAGGCACCGCCCCTCTCTGAATCCATCGTGCCAGCCAGGGCACCAACATCACCCGCCGGCGAGGGTAGAGTGGGAAGTGGCGATCTAGCATTGATCCAACCACTGGCCTGCTCCGCCCCAACAATTACTTGAGTGTGAGTCGCACCTGGGGGAGGGGGAGAGAAAGATGGGAGGGTTACATGCACATATAACACAACAGTGGGAAAAATACATCCTGTGGAGGATCACGCACATACAAACACAGGAGAAATGTATGTTTGAGACTGTTTTTGGTATGAGCAAGGGATACTATTTGGTATGAGCAAGGGATACTATTGACTTACATAGCAGTCAATAGTCCATAGTACCGGCATTGCTCCGGGAAAACAGGTAGTCAGACAGCAGTACCTCGTTCCTCCTCAGATGTGTACGAACACACCGATCAGTATCAGGTGTCACAACAATTCTCAGAGCCTGTAGGACGTCCACTACAGCTGTGGCTGTGGCTCCACATGCAGACGCTCCTATGTGTAGGGTCTGCCTCTCCACTGTCTCCTCGATGGACCATAACATTGCCCTTTGGTCTTGCCTCTCCTCTCCACCCCTGGGACA
Organism: Esox masquinongy; assembly: GCA_016801175.1. Taxonomy (NCBI): domain Eukaryota; kingdom Metazoa; phylum Chordata; class Actinopteri; order Esociformes; family Esocidae; genus Esox; species Esox masquinongy. Next base: position 17,874 of record JACXGI010010861.1, read on the forward strand.
CTCCATCATTACAAGGCTTAAATTCTGACAAAACGACCTAAGAAAAAGATCACATTACGTTTTTAGTCTGCTTAACAAACACTAACATGCTTGACCAATATTGTACATTATTTTTGCAAACACTGTCTTCAGTTCAGCAGCATAAAAACAAGTAGCTAGCTATCTAACATTACTTTCATGTGACAGTACTGTATCGCAGTAAGCCATTCTCAAAGAGAAGACGCAAAATAACTGGTAGCTACAGTTGTGCTCAAAAGAATTGCATACCCTGGCAGAAATGTGAAATTTAGGCAATGATTTTGAAAATATGACTGATCATGCAAAAAACTTTTATTTAAGGATAGTGATCATATGAAGCCATTTATTATGACATAGTTGTTTGGCTCCTTTTTAAATCATAATGATAACAGAAATCACCCAAATGGCCCTGATCAAAAGTGTACATACCCTTGAATGTTTGGCCTTGTTACAAATGGCATTAAAAGGTGAATTTCCCACACCTGTGGCTTTTTAAATTGCAATTAGTGTCTGTGTATAAATAGTCAATGAGTTTGTTAGCTCTCAATTGAATGCACTGAGCAGGCTAGATACTGAGCCATGGGAAGCAGAAAAGAACCAAAAAGAATCAAAAGACCTGCATAACAAGGTAATGGAACTTTAAAAAGATGGAAAAGGATATAAAAATATATCCAAAGCCTTGCAAATGCGTCAGTACTGTTCAATCACTTATTAAGAAGTGGAAAATTCTGGGATCTCTTGATACCAAGCCAATGTCAGGTAGACCAACAAAAATTTATGCCAAAACTGCCAGAAGAATTGTTTGAGATTCAAAGAAAAACCCACAGGTAACCTCAGGAGAAATACAGGCTGCTCTGGAAAAAGACGATGTGGTTGTTTCAAGGAGCACAATACGATGATACTTGATTGACGATGATACAAAAATTAGCTGCATGGTCGAGTTGCCAGAAAGAAGCCTTTATCGCACCAATACCACAAAAAAGCCCAGTTACAATATGCCCGAAAAACACCTTGACACAGCCTCTGGCACACTGTAATTTGGAGTGAGGAGACCAAAATAGAGCTTTATGGTTACAACCATAAGCGCTATGTTTGGAGAGGGGTCAACAAGGCCTATAGTGAACAGAATACCATTCCCACTATGAAGCATGGTGGTGGCTCACTGATGTTTTGGGGGTGTGTGAGCTCTAAAGGCACGGGGAATCTTGTGAAAATTGATGGCAAGATGAATGCAGCCTGTTATCAGAAAATACTGGCAGATTTGCATTCTTCTGCCCGGAAGCTGCGCATGGGACGCTCTTGGACTTTCCAGCACGACAATGACCCTAAGCACAAGGCCAAGTTGACCCTCCAGTGGTTACAGCAGAAAATGGTGAAGGTTCTGGAGTGGCCAACACAGTCTCCTGCAAGATGACCAAAGACTTTGCATGACCTGGAGGCATTCTGCCAAGACGAATGAGCAGCTATACCACCTGCAAGAATTCGGGGCCTGATACACAACTATTACAAAAGACTGCATGCTGTCATTGATGCTAAGGGGGGCAATACACAGTATTAAGAACAAAGGATATGCAGACTTTTGAACAGGTGTCAGTTCATTTTTTTCTTTGTTGCCATGTTTTTTTTTCATGATTGTGCCATTCTGTTATGACCAACAGTTGCATGTGAATCCCACAAGAAATAAAAGACATGTGTTTTGCCAGCTCACTCATGTTTTCTTTACAAATGGTACATATATTACCAATTCTCCAACTGTGTTAGAAAATTCTCTGTCTAGATTGGATTAGAACATGTCCGTGATGTATTGCTATTTGTAGAAAAACATGTCAATCACGAATTGCAAGGGTCATGTGTTGTCTGCACAGTCACTGAAAGTAACTCACACTTTTTATGGAGGACCAAACCTGATGAAATTAGAAATGAATTAATAAATAAATAAATGTATCAATAAATATTTTTATTAATAAAAATATAATAATAAATTCATTATCAATATTATTTCCCTATTAATTTAATTCCTTGGTCAATCATTTTTGTATTCATTTATTTTTTTATTCATTTCCATAATCTTATATTTCTGTATATATTTATTTCTGTATTTATTTATTTCCGTATTCTTTTATTTCTGAATTTATTTATGTATTCTTTTATTTCTGTATTTTTTTATTTCTGTATTTCCTTGTCCTTAAGCTAATGAGGGGGCGGGACTAACAGTCAGATGTAGCAATCAAGCCCAGAGCAGCAGATAGAATTAGACTGTGAAGACGGTGAGTGCTGTTTTAGATCCTTGGCGCATCCCCATGTTGCCAATCACTATTCCTTGTATAAGCTAATGCATCATTTGAGCACAGGTGAGATGAATAAGGTATCGAAAAACTGAGAGATGTTTTCGTAAAAACACAGCATCATTTTCGCAAAGTGAATATGCTACGAGAACTGCGCGTCTTTGCAGGTCTGTCCCAGGAGTCCTTGCATTGAAATTGGTTCATTTCAGTGCCAGTGCATAGGACCAGACTCGTAATTTAAGCGATCATATTTTCCCCAAACTCCTTTCGGTTAGGACCTATGCACGGGTGTTGAAATCAACATGTTATCCCCATCAGATCCCCTGTGAGAGACCCACAAAGGCTAACTTTCTCTATAGGCTAACTGGCATACATTTGCACTGTTTAAAGTTGTATCCACTCTCAAATATCATCCATATATCACACAAACTTGGGGATGGTCTTATTCCAATGGGGAGACCTAAACAAGTGTTCCATGATTTCAATGGTGTGATTTGGATGTTCCAACAAATATAGATCTATATATTTGGGGTTTGCCCTAACTTCATGCCTGTCTCAAGGCTCAGTGATTTAACCTTGTGTTTTTCTGCAGTTTGGCTGAGGTCTCTTCATAGGTTTGAACTGAAGTCATGCCTTCTAATTAAACTGTTAGACACTTGCTCAGCACCAATATTAAAAACTAGCTATTTTTAATGTCAAGTCGAACAGCAGCAGCATACCAAGCTTTCTAACAATTTTTGCAGTCGGCAATGTAAGACAAAATTTAGCTACTGTTCACTTGTGCTTCCTCGCTACTACGGGTAAACGCTGCCTTGTGTACAGTAGGCTACTCGAGTCCAACCCTGAGTCAGTCCGCATGGTATTATAGCCAGCAGTTAATAATGCAATTATTTATATCTTTTAATCAGGATGGAGGAGTTGTGTAGGTAGTTTTAAATTTGTTGGTGTGGAGTTGTTAAGTGTAGCCTGCACTTAAATCTAACAGAACTTTGCACAGTTATGTTACCTTTTATACTGCAGGGCGATAATTCTGTTATTATGCCTTTTCACTGTTTTTCAAACAGGGTCTTTGACCATGTTATCCAGATTTAGTATACTTTTGATTGTCAATTTAAAAGGAAACTGATGGAGTTCATTCAATAGATTTTTCTGTTCACTGCAAGGTTTACGTTAGTCGGCAAATGCCGGTGTAATGCTGAAAACATTCCCCCTGCCCCCCCCCCTCTCGTGTGAACGCGCACTCTCTTGAATCTCATTGCTGCGATTTGTTTGCTTGTTGAGAGGACAGTTTAGCCTACATATTTCACTGATCTTCGTAGCAAAAAGCTGTAATTTAATTGTGTATGTCAAGGGAGCAATCGATGACCACATTAGGCTGCGTTTCATTAGATTTTTTAAGGCAGGTTGATCGCGTGGGAAGGCATTGTCTGCAGTTTTCGGTTGGCTATTTGTTTCAAGTGTATTACTATAAACAAATCGTTGGCAAAATCGGTCATATCTCCTATTTCTTATTCGACTAATGTTTTCTAAAGTGTAAGGATAATAATTCTGTCATTATTGCTCTGAAATGTTTATTTCATTTTATAAATTATATTTATAATGTGCTCCTATTGTAACTATAGAGTCAAATTAGGATATGACCATATTTTTGCCTGCCAAACTCAGTAGTGCCACAAAAAGTATGTGACTCTAGTCACAATTTTAAGCAAATTTTAGCTAATATTTTATGGACGCAAAAGGAGAGTGGGTTTATAATACCGTAGTTTAAACTAGTTTGACTGGCTAGCTTCGCACGTGCACAACTAGTGAAGTTGTTAATTGCATGTCAATCGTCATGTGTAATTTTGTTTTTATATTATAACAATATAGCCTAATAATTATAAAATGAATAATGTTGCACACAGATGAGAATTGCAAATAATCTGCTTACCTAGACAATTACATTACCTACCTTAAAGGTGCCTGCACACGGGTAAGCGACAACTGAACCGCGAGAAAAATCCGCCTACTGTGTGTTCACCCATGCGAGGGTGTACACATGACAGCTTCAGTGGCTGAGTTTGCGTTGGTTACCATAGTAACAACATTGCTCTGGCGAATCTAGTTCGCCTACAGATGTTGTATGTTTTGTATATTAAATAAAAATGAAAGCCAAGCAAATTGTATTTTTTTTCTGTGTTTATTTGAAATAAGTAATGTAATTGACAAGGCTGTAAAGGATAGTAGCAGGAACAACAACTATACTACAGAAACTGTTAACAGAAGTGGACTGTTCTTCAACATTGGCAACTATGAAATGTATTGAAGGATAGCATCCAAAAACTTTTCATATTTTAAATATGAGCAAACATTTTCGTCTGTGGATGATCGACTGCGCATATTTTATGCAAAACTAGCATTTGCAACATCGACATCTGCGATTCGCTGTTCAAAGTGGTCTTGATACTTTTATTTTTTGACCAATGTAGTAAACATTCAACATTTTAGTTATTAAAAATGTTATTGTTTTGGTCAGGTTTTGTATTTTTATTTTAAAATCAAATAAGGCCAAGCACAGTTTGTTTTACATTTACTTGTTTTTATTTTTTCTATTATTTGTATAACTTACAATGCTGTTTTTGGTGGAGATTAGTATTAATATTTTAAAATTAAAATAAGGCGAAGTGCAATTGTATTTACATTACTTTGTTTATAATTATTTACTATTTATTTGTATTACTTACACTACCGTTAATGTTTTGGTGAGATTTTTAATTTCTATTTAAAAAATCGAAATAAATCAAAAACATATTTTTGTGAGGCTCATATTTGAAACGGGATATTTAGAAATTTATATTAGCCTATTATTAATTTATTTTGAGAAGTGGGAAATAATGAAATAAAAAGAGACTTGACAAACGGTTTATCTGTCAACTGATGTTTTTTCGGTATAGTGACAAAGTTCAATGTTTCAAGAGATATTGTTACAAAGTGAAATTAAATAGCCTATGCTCCGTTTTCACCCACCTCCGCTGGGTCTTATTTTGTTTTACTATTGTGTAAGATACATAAAAACTTAAAATGATACGTACACAATCTCTGTGTGATCTCTATGTCATCACAGAAATTCAGTGTCGTTTTCGCCTAAATAAAAACAATTCTCATTATCGTAGAAAACAGTGCATTCAAGCTTGAATTCTAGCATAAACATCACAGAAAGAATACATATTGTCATTGGATTTTAATCATAATTTGATTGATCGCTTCATAGTCAACTCTATTATTATTACATTCAAAATATGCTCGCCCCGCAAGACATCCAGGTCGCTTCAATGTTCATCCAGCTAGAGCTGGATGCTTACGTCCAGGCAACTTTCCTGTCTGTCCGGACCGTGCCTTCCATCCTCATCGCCCGTCCGTCCTGCTCAACATCCCACACGACGTCACTTATCGCCCGTCCGTCCTGCTCAACATCACTCGTACTGTCCACGTCTCTCTGAGGGATGTAGCCCCTACTGGACTGAGGCCAGCAACACCGCAGAAAAGCGTAGTTATTTGAAATAGTTTAGTTATTTGAAATACCCTCCCTTACAAAGCGCGTTTCCACGTTTATAGGCTATTTATAGGCCATAGGCCTACATTTTAATGCGCATTTTCTAATTAGGAAATATGGTTGGAAACTTGGAAATGACAAAATTCGACTTACAATCTTAGTCAAAATATGTTACACACGCTTGAGCGTTTTTTCCTTTGGTCGATCAAAGTTGATACGACAAATAACCCAGCTAAAACGTTACGTAACCACGACCAACCGTGACGTTATGGATTGGTAAAGTATTGGTAATGTCATGACATTCCCTTCTCAAAACGTTGTGGCAACGTTTTCCGAAGGTATTTGCTTAACCACATAATTGGTCATCTTCCTTACCTCCTCAGCATGTCGCAGGAGCGTTATTACACGACGTACTGACGAGGTAACTACTTACGCACTGGTTTGGTAACGATCCTACGAAACTCCAACGTTATCTGAAGGAAATGAATGACCACATAATTGGTAATCTCCCATACCTGCTCAGGATGTAGCAGAAACGTAATTACAGGACGTACATGTCTTTGAGTTTTCACCAGTAGTTAGCCTACATTAATAGTGATTGTTATTTAGAAATTTTATAATCATTGATGTTAATCATACTTTCCTTTTCTAATCTAGCAATTTTCCAATTTAGTTATTTTCTAATTTAGTCGTGTAGCCTACATTATAGTACTGTAATATATCTAGCTAACTACTGCAGGTAGCGCAAGTTTTCTTTTAAAGTATACCTGGCTAACTGGCTACTGCAGCTAGCAGACGGTAATGTACGACTACGTTAAACAAACATCAGTTTAGTTCGTTAAGCTGACATCATTTCTGGAGCACCGTCATAATTCCTGGACAAGGAATCTCAGGTAAGCGTATTTAACTTCTTTACAAAGTAGATAGATAACTATCTGTCATGTAGCTAAAATCACTTTGGTAGTTCCCATCGAATTACAGTACTGTCTATCAAGCCAACTAACGTTAGCTCAAACGTTAGCAAGCTACAGTACAGTAAGTCAACTACTAGCTAGGTTGGTTGGTAACTTTTTTCAAACATAGATGAACATCGAGTCACCTCACAAGTACTCAAATGTAAAGATTTTTACTATGAGTTCCACAAGTAATGATTCAACAAGATATTTGACAAAATTGTAAAAGTGATATAAATAAATGATGAACGAATTGAATCAAATGGTTGACACTCAGTTTTATACTGTTTTTAAACTGGTTTTCATTGTCCAGGTGCAGCAACGGGTCCAATGGCAGAGGAAGTGAAGATAGAATTGAAGACCACTTAGACTCATTTCTGACAACAAGGAAGAGTAAAGTGTCCGTCTTTGCTTGTGTGATTGTATTTTGTCAGTTGGATAATATTAATTGTTTGTTTCAATTTATTGTTCATTTTTTCTTATCTTCATGATTTCACAATTGTTCACCATTTGAAAAGAAAAGAACCCAATGAAGAGTAAAGCATTCATATTGGCTTGTGTTCTTATATTTTCATTATTTGCAAAATGGCCGGTTTGATAATATTTCTAAATTTGATCAGTTGATAGCTGGAGCAAAAATGTCAATGATCGGAGAAGGGTAGAACTCCACCAGTGGAAAAAAATACTGTTTATCATGGCTATTGCCATTGAAGACCTACAGTTTCATTGGAGTTAACTAGATGAGATTTGCTACTTTATCCTTCCTGATGGTTATGAAGTCCCACACAGTTCTCATTTTAATTTCTGTGCTGTTGACCAACCTGGGAGTGTGAGGTGGGTGATAAATAAAATATTTTTTAAATACATAAATGTTCTGGTTTGTTTGTAAATGTATATACTTTTTTTGCAACATATGGGGCTCTTGTGTATTACAGGATATGTCATGTAATTTGCTAGGAGAAAATGTCTGGACTCATGATCTAACAGCATTGCCATTATTATATCTGGGAAGGGGTTGATAAAATAAATGTATAATATTTATACATAATACCTCACTGTAAAACTAAACGTTGGTGTAGAACCCTGCTGAAATGTGTTGTGCACATTTAAGGTTTCATGCAAGGTATTGAGATTGCTCGCTGTGCATTGTGGGATTGTTGACGTGCTGTACGCTGCTTCCTGTTACCTACCTGCCAATTTTTTTTTTCGAATTTACTCTTTGTAAACTAATAGCTTAAATTCTACTTTAAGAGTTTACCAACGCAATATTTTTATCTGTAGACCTTTTTACCCAACTTTTCTACACCGGGACCCTATTTGGACATAATTAACGGAACTACTCACCCCTGAACACCCGAAGCTAAGGACCATTACTATGCCTTATCACTGTAATTGTTGTAGCTACAACACGGAGGAGAACTATCGTCTTCAGGTAAAGATAGCAGAGTTAGAGGCTCGGCTTCAGACGCAAATGTCAGGCAAGGATTATGTTAGTGTAGAAATGGAAAAAAGTGCGTCTGTGCCACCAGGAAGAAACGACAGTGTTGTTAGCCCCCCGGCACAGCTCCTGCAGCCGGGCAAGAACTTTCTCTTGGTCACTGGGAAGAAATGCCGTCAACCAGTTAAACCTGGGTCGCTGCTAGAGCCGACTGAGATTTTCAACAGGTTTTCCCCACTGGAGTCGGAGTCAAGGCCCGAGCCGTCTTCGGAGGGGAATGATCGGCAGGCATTTTCTACCGGTGGCCCGGAAAAACTGAAAACTTTAGTCATCGGCGATTCCATTACCCGCAGTATTAGACTAAAGAATCAGCCGGCG
>JACXGI010010862.1:0-15010 GCA_016801175.1 Esox masquinongy
ACACACACACACACACACACACACACACACACACACACACACACACACACACACACACACACACACACACACACACACACACACACACACACACACACACACACACACACACACACACACACACATTACCTAGCACCACAACAACATGCCCCTCCAGGGTGAATACCTACCTCCACCATTCATCACAGTAACAGAATTAGACCATTTTTTGTCATTTAGCCAAAGGCTAATGAACAATCAAATACAGGAGATGAGATTAATTAGTCTGCTAGTTCCTGACTAACACGTAAAATGCCTTTTCTTATAATATTCAGACAACAACAGACTTAAGATCCTACGGGAATTACAAACCATGCCATTTGGGACGCAGTGTTTTTGGAAGAAAAAAAATAATGACACTAAAGCACGCGACTAATTAGCAGAAAACAGCCATCATATATAATGACACAAAATGTACATTACAAATTGTAAAGTAAAATGTCACGTAGCCTAATGCATCTGAAGTAAATCTGACATGTGCAAGCCATAAATTTCACAAGATATTATCTTGATACTTGACAGAGGGTGAAAGGTGGACACAGGTTGAAGCGGGAAACAAGAACCCCCCCCCGGTCACCGGCGGTGAGACACCTCACATGCGTAACGTCCAACCCTGGATCCGGTAAACCCACCACCCCACCGCTATCAGCACCGATAACTCACCCCGGTCCATTGCTGTCCTCCTGGCGTGTGGCGGCGCGGACCTCGTTAGCCCCCTCCGTGCCAGCTCCGCTGCCCCCCTTCTCCTTGGCTCGGTGCTCCACCACCTCCCCTTCATCCAGGGCATGGTGGAGCCGGTAGTTGACGCTCTTCAGCAGCAGGAACAAGCCAGCGATCACCCCACAGTAGATCCCCACAATCACCATGGTGGGCGGAAGCGCCTGGAGGACACAAATATATATATATATATATAAATAATTAGCAGCATCCAGGTAACAATTAAGCAACCTACTGCAATCAGGGCCTGTAATTCAAGCAGGTGTATGACCACATAATAACACATCCTAGGGGTTCCCAGCCATCGTGCATCAACCCTGTTGTTTCTTGCTCTTTGGGGTTTCAGGCTGGGTGTCTGTAAAAGCACTTTGTGACAACAGCTGATGTAAGAAGTGCTTTATTGAATAAAGACAGTTGATTGATCTTAGGGGGAACCCTGGCAACATCTGCGGTCATCTGAAAATTTGTCTTACGTCTATTGACAGATGAAGGTAACCTAATTTAACAAATGACAATGGAAGATTATACCTTGCAATCATTTCTTCATCAAAAATAAAAATCAAGAGAAATGCAATTTCATTGTGCAGAAAAGGTACACCCCTAGCTTCAATAGTGGGTTGACCCCTCTGTTTTTTCCTTAAATAACTTAATGTAGCCGTTTCTTGTAACTGTCATCAGTCTCTTACATCAACTGGGAGAAATTTTTGCCCACTCTTTGTCAGGCACTGTCACAGATGGAACCCGGGGGTGGTTGGGCCCCTGCTATCTCCCCCCCGGACTCATGTGCCCTCTGGGCCGGTGTTTAATAAACATTTTATATGGCAACCGGGTGGCATCACAGAGAAAAGACCAGGCTTCCGTTTTATTGAGAGATCCGTTTGGCGCTGTACATGGTGCTTGTGGATGAGCTTACAGATGCTAACCTCATAGCTTGCTTTAAATTGTTTTCCTAATGAATGCCTGCACACATCTAGATCCCCGCAACTTTACAGTAGATATATAATTCGATATCAGGAAACAATTCTGAGAAGGTCATGTTTGTTTTTTTAAATTATGAATGCACCTTTAAAACAACACTACTTACGATGATGTTATCAAGAAAATGACCCATATTAACAAAGTGCCGTACTTGCCGCCTTTTCAGAGTAGGACTGCTGATCTAGGATAAAGACCATATTTATGATGACTAAATATTGTAGGCTAAAACTGATCCCAGGTCAGCACTATATATCTCAGCCAGTTTGTACATGAAATGTATAAACTAGATTTAAGGGGGATCCCAGACACGACTATAAATGGATAAGGCCTATGCTGGCATTTTGGTCTAGGTCTAGCCCAGAGCATACTCATATTGGATACGGGGAACAGTACAATTCCTCTTTACGTGTTTATGTGCCACCACTAGGGGCAGTAGTACACAGTAGTTCGTTTGGGGAGTCGTGGCCGGGGATGGTGGCTGGGCATGAACGCCACCGAATTGGAACCCAATGCTTGAGAGTTTGAATGACAAGAAATGCAGCAAAAATTATAAAAAATAAACAAGTAAATGAAGGGTTAACAAACCTCAACCGTTTTTTGTTGCTGCAAGATCCATGTCTGGTTCAGTTTCAACTTTTTGACAAATGGCCTCACATTCCGCTCAATAATTACCTGGTACAATTTGGAATTAATGGTTGACTCGAAGGCAAGACGGTTTTACAGGACGTATCAGATTCTTCCTTGTTCAAAGGCGGCGTTTTGTATTTTCAAAACATGGTGGCTAGCATTGCAGCCGATCAACACCCTTGATTGGTCTATCACATCACAGCACATTGTTCCAGGAGTTTTGATCTTTACCTTGGTGTTGTCTGGCAAATGTCAATCATACCTTGATATTCTTTTTGAGAGCATAGGCTTGTCCTGTCCTGACCTCCCAAGTAGGCTACATTTGTGCAGTCTTTTCTGAGGGTCGACTCATGCACATCAACATTAATAGTGACAGGAGTGGCCTGTAGATCCCCTGACGTTTTCCTGGGGTTCTTAGAGACCTCTGTGAGAATCCTCCAACTGCCTAGTGGGCTGAATTTGGTGGGACGAATTTTCACAAGTTTTAGATGATCCATCAGAATGTGGAATGATGTACTTTGAATTGCTTGAAAATGGCTGTTACCCCTCCCAGAATCATGGGTATCACTAATCATTGGCACTTGTTTTGGTGCACCTGATTCTAATCATAGCCATTTTATGTCTCAATAAAGGTAGGGTTGTACTAACTTGTTCCACATAAGTAAATGCAATTCATGTTTATTTTAACTGCGTAAACGGTTTAAAAGTGTTTCCATTTTTCAAAATGGGTTAGCCTACATTTATGAATTAATGTGGTTAAAATTTAGCTCAGATATCCACATGTCCAAATATGTACTAAAAAGACAACTTTCCAGGAGGTGGGTGTACTTTTCCCAGACGAATGTAGGAACAACTGTAAGACTTTAGAACTTCATTATATGACACGACTTCAATAAGTCAATGCTTTGTGTAGCTGACCAGCCAGGCAAATGTTCAGCTCTGGGACAGCATTGGCTCTGATCGCTAAACTTTTCAGGCCTTCGACAAAGGCAAGTCCTCACGGTATACATACAGCCATCACACGTCTGTTTGTTTACTGAACCACCTCAACTAGGCTGTTTCACCAGCATATGTTCAGTTAATTTATGCCTTAATGTAATTACACGTGTGTTGCTCAAATCTGCTCCTCGATATATACCAAAGGGCTAGCCAGGGAGTTACTTCTGCTCCTGAAATAGACTTTCAGAGACCACACAGCCATGTCATAGCCCGAGAACCAGCTTAGGTTATACACACATATTCAGAATTATAAATCAAAGCAAAACCACTGCACTAATCAGCCATAGAATATTCTAAATATAACAAGCAACTGCATTGTGTAACATTTCGGGTGGAAATAGCTGTACAGTAGTCTAACGTAGAAGCCTCTCCACACAATGGGGAGATAAAAAAAGCTGCTTGAAAGATCACCAGTTTAAATGTGGTTATGCAGATAAGTGTTTAAAGTAACATGAGATGGGGGGGTAGGAAAAGATGATAGTGCAAATATCTATCCTGCTCTATGGCCGTTTCAAATGGTACAGCCAGTTACCTCTCATATTTTATTGACAACATCTCCTAGCAGTCTGTTTTGGTTATGGCTTGCTAAAACTGTCAGTTCAAATACATGGTAGAGCTTGTCACCAACATAACGTTACAAAAGGCAAGAGTACAAGACATGCATTGTTAGCTGTGATAAATTGCTGTCAATGTAGCTTGGGGGAAGGTAGCTGGCTAACAATATCTGTCTAACTAACTAGCTTGCTTTGTTGTTTTGCTGCAAGAGACGCATTAGCCGCAAAAATGGAGGGTGAAATCTATTTCCTTAAATTTGATATTTATGAAAGATAGAAGAAATATTTGTATGACTGTGCCAGTAACTTAGCTAGCTAGTAATTAACAATCACAGCCACTAGTAATAGATGACATTGTTAGCTTGAAGTAATGTACTGTAGCTAGCTGATGTTAGCTAAAATAAAGTCATATAACTACGTAAAATGAAGAGAAGGAGCGAACGCCACGACCACGTTATACGTCACTCGTCAAATGGTACTTTAGTTTACTCGAGGGAAATATACAGAAAAAAAATCCGTAGAGTACACACAGATTCCTAGCTAACCATACCAGCCTGTTAGCTGGTTATGGTTAACGTTAGCGGTCTTGGCTAACATCATCAGAGTCTAGGAAGAGAATGTCTAACGGTAAACCAGATTTAGACATGACCTGCTTTTTTGAGATTGGATAATGTGTTTCATAAAAGACAACAACATAGCCTTAGCTAAACCCACTTACCATGTAAAGCGTGAAGGGGAAACATAGTAGGAAGAGCCAGATGTAGAGATGTAGGGCATTGACAAATGTATTTTGATGAGGATCGTAGTACCATCCGCCAGTGATTGAAGCCCAGACCCCCTGCCTGAGGATCTGAAGCGTTTGAGACCCCATGTTTTATCCCCAATTCCTTGAAGAAACGACGATATTAACGGGGTGACACGAAGGCTAACCGTCGTGAAACAGGACCAACTGTGCAGTGTTTTCAGACATTGGCCTGAAAATCCCCACTGCAGCCATCTTCTCTGCAGCTAGCCAACTGGGGCACTGTTCTCAGTCCTCCACTGAGCGGACTCCTATCCCACCACGCCCTGCGAGCTGCTTCTTCTTCACATGATATAAATGGACGAAAAATAGGGTAGTTTAGAAACGTCAGATGGTTAAACCTCTGGTAACGTACCCCAAGTTTAACACTAGCTAAATAGCGTCATCTCGTGGTACTACATTGTAATAACATAGCTCAGTTTTGGGGAATATCTGGCTCACATGGGTTATTTTCCAATCATAAACCTGTTAATCCTACAGTCAGAACTGCAGAAAAGATCACTGGTGCCAACCTGCCCTCCATCCAGGACTTATACAAAACCAGAGTCAGTAAAAGGGCAAGAAACATCACAGCAGATCCATCACACCCTGGATACAACCTGTTCCAGCCCTCCCCTCTGGTAGGTGCTACAGAGCACTGTACGCCAAAACGAACAGACACAGGAACAGTTTCTGTCCACAGGCCATCATTCTGAACAGTCAACTTCAGTCACTTAGTGCCAGGCACAATCCCTGTATAACCACCCAGTAACTCTGACTCTAACATCCACCTGTCTACTACTTATTTATTTTTCATTCTTTTGTCATCCTGCAATTCAGTGTTGTTCATACTGTATATATCATATCCACTTACCTCATGTACATTACACCTACTACTAAAAATTATTTATTCATTCCAGCATTGTTTGCACTCTGCTATATATATATATATATATAAATATATATATATAGATAGATAGATCACATCCACTGTCATTATGTAAATAATAATACCTGCACAATATTTATTTCCAGCACCCTTCATACCCTGCTCATTGCACTACTGTCTCACCAGTCTTACTATGTTGTTGTTTGGTTTATTTTGTGTATTTATGTGTATTGTATATTGCAGTCGGTGACTCTTGTTGAGTGTCCTTTGTTTAAGTCTTTTATGAGTAAGCACATCGTGTGTCGGTATAAGCCAGAGTCAAATTCCTTGTATGTGTACACATACCTGGTGAATAAAGTTGATTCTGATCCTCACTTAAACAATTTACTATAAATGTATATTGATCATGAAACAGACAGTCAGTTAAACTACACAAATAACAATTTACAAGTAGCGCCGCAATGTTGGCAGTTGGAAGCTTCGCTATCACATCAAATTAAGTTGGAATATAATAAAAAATATATATATAAATACAAACATCCAAAAAAAGTCTACATTTACACAGGCTAATGTCATGACTCAAGCCCATTGTAGAATTGGAAAAGTATTATATTCAGTAAACATTCTCAAGAAAAACACCATGCATTTAGAGTAATTTGATGTAGAAAAAAACATTACACATTGAGGGAAAATAATAGATAATGCTCCCAAAAGCATGTCTACAAGAGTTATGACCTTTGGATACGATCCTGCCATCAGCAGCACAGACATTACTGCTGTTCTCAGCATTTCAATGTCATTCTCTTCCGAAGCAAAACACAAGCTAGTTAACACACTGTATTCAAAACCACACCAAAACTGCACATTGGATGTCAACTGGTGTCTCAAGTCGTCTACTTTCCTGCATAAGTACATGTTACATGTTTGCAACACAAAGTTCAGGAGATCTGGTTCTGGGACAGAAAACTAACAGTGCTCAGGCCTTTCTGGTTCCCTAATTGCATACATCAATCGTAGTTTTACTGTGCTCCTGATTTTTTTTTGTGTCCACTGTAATGTCCGAGGCGACTGTGAGAAACGCCCTTTAAATAAGTTGTGATTTACAGATGATGGTAAATGACGGCCAAACTCCAAAGAGGACCGCGTTATGTTTGCTGTGGGACGGAGGCCTGTTTCCGTGGAAACGTCTCAGCTCGTACCCCTCCCCCCAGCCAATGGAGGGTGGAAGCATGTGTTTTCCGTCCTGTGAGAGTGGACATTATCAGAACCATGTACAGGAGTGGCCATCTGTCATCACTGCAGCCGGGCGCGTTTCTCCGGCGGTGGCTTGGTGCTGGCGGGGGCCGGGGCAGAGGGCTTGGCGGCCGGTTCTCTCTCTCTCTCTTCCTGCTTCACCGTCTCTGCGGTGGGCTCTGGTTCTTTCTTCACCTCCACTATGGCAGAATAAAGAGACAGGTCAACAAGACAGGGCAAAGTCTGAAAACCACAACAGCAACAACAAAAATCCTTGAAAGGGTGCACAATGTTCTGATGCCCAAACATGGCGTCTCAGTAACAAATATACATTTATTTTAACCAAAATGTGTCCGATGTGTGCTGTCTGAAACCTACTTTGAATCCGTAATGAATGTCTCTATGGAATTTACAGTACAGTCTTACCTGGGATAGGTCTCTCGCCAGGCTTAGGCTGAAATCAAGATAAAATTATAAATCAAGTCAAAATGTATTTGTCAAATGCACCGAATAACACAGCTTCATCCTCCACAATAAGATTCTTGTGACACAGCACACGACATCTACATAGTATGAATTAAGAGATATATAAAGCAAAAACATAGCAATAATATACATAAGAATGTAAACTAGCAGCAATTTAAAAAAAAATAATAGGATCGGGAATTCGAACAATATGGGTAGAAGTATTGACTATTATAGATATAGCAAGTACAGCAATAATATACATAATAATATACATAATTACATAAAACAATACTGATTTGTAAACTCCCAAACTCAAATGTACTGAAAAATTCACCATTCTTTTTACCTGATAGAACGTTGGAGGGAACTTAGATCTGAGGTCAAGAAGAAGATTGTCGACACGCTGTCTCTGAAACAGAGAGCTGGGCTCTTCCTTCTTCTTAGACTTTGGCTTGGCTTTGGCATCTACAGACAATCAGGTAGAACATTTCAACACAGTCAAGGTACAGGTGTTGAGGATGATGGGTGAAATAAAAGAGGAAGGTTTTGTCCCAAATAATTATGGGAAGGTTATGAGATGCGAGAACAATGACCTAGGTAAGTGACATGCTTAACATGCATCACAAGTAAGGCAATGAAATTACTATTTTTTAATTAACATGAATGAATGAAGAACTGCTGTGGTGAAAAATAATCCATTACATTAATATATCCTCAGTATGGCTCATTGCAGGGATGGACTCAATTCCATTTGAATTAGAATCCATTCAGAAAGAACACCAAATTCAAATTCTGAATTTTCCTGATTGAAAAGCATTAAAAATCATTCAAATTACAATTTCAGAGAGCTTCCTGAATTGAATGGAATTAAAAAGGAACTGAACCCAACCGTGATTAACTGACCTCTCTCCTCCTGGTCTTTAAAGTGCCACCAGTACCCTTTAGATGGGTGGTAGCGACAGTACGACATGGCCTCATCGAAGGCAGACTGGATGCCATGGACAGCGGACAACTGTGAAGAGACAGAGTACAACATCGGCCATCAACATGCATACGTATTCTCAGGTGTCTCCGGTGGTAAAAAGCAAGGCCCTTCAAGGCCAGGATAGTGGCTTTGATTCCCGGGACCATCATACTAAAAATGTACACACTACTGCAACTATGTGACAGTACCCATCTGGAGAATTCATCTTCTGTTTTCAAATGTTACTTTCCCGAATGTTGAGAGATTATATGATGAGCCCCCAACACCCCAATTCATTTTTAATTTTTTTTTTAAAAACATTAAGATGCTCTGAAAAGCTGTGTGTGAATGCAAGCCGTTGTTATACCTAAAATAAGGTGACTATCACATAGCTAGAATGACATTGAGTTTACCAGGCTCTAAAACATATCTACAGATTGTTGTTTCCTATGAGTTTACAAGTGAAATTACTCAAGTTAGCGGCTGTAAAACCCTTGTAGAGACTGTATTTCAATGATAATTACAGCAAAACAATGGGCTGACACTCACCACTCTAGATCCAATGACTGATCCCAGATCAGGAGCCTGATACACCACTCCAGCTATGATGTAGTAGTCAGATATAGGGATGACTAGGGAAGAAAATACAGACGTCAACAGTTCACGCCTGGGATTAAGGACACATTTTACAAATAGCTTTTAAAGAGGTGTGTATGTCAAAGTAAGGATTCAAAATAACAAACACAGAGTACCAGTCAAAGTTTGGACAAAACTACTTATGCAGGGGTATTTCTTTCTTTTTTGGACAATTTTCCACATTGTAGATGTCCGTCTGTCGTTGAGAAATAAAACACATATTTGTCTGTCTGTTGTTGAGAAAGTAAGATGTATTTGTTGGTCGGACTGTCTTTTGCAGTAAAAATGATCAAATGTTTCTTTGACATTCAGTAAGATGTATTGCAGGTCAAATTAGGGTCACTGTCTGTTTGAATTGTACACACGCAGATTAGGGCAAATGTTGTAATGGGCGGAGAGAAATGCTTGTGTTTCGGCTTTATAATGTGCGTGAGAAAGCAGGTTGGATAGAATGTGTGTTTGTGTGAAAAATGTATGTGGACATTGAGTGCATTACTGAGTAAAGAACAACTTGGAATTAATGCGCTTGTGACGAGATCGCCTAAATCCACTTTATCACATTTTTCTCAGACAATTTGTCCAGCATCACATAGCTGTAATTTGCTGGCAAACAAACCGTGGTGTGTGTGTGTGTTTCTTGTGACTTACCTTGAGTGGGAGACTGTCTCTGTTGTTTTCTGATGATGTACAAGATAGGCTCTTGAGCATGGAGCAGGATGTACTCCACTCCAACAATCTGACTGAAATACAAAGTTACATCTGGATTAGAAGTAACCATATTACTAACCTACACAAGAGCTGTCCAACCCTGTTCCCAGAAAGCTATCGTCCTGTAGGTTATAACTCAAACCCTGTTTCAAGAGAGCAAGCGTGCTATAGATTCTCTAAACCCTCACTAGTGACTAACCAGACCACTTTGAGTAACATAGCCTAAAGACCCCAGTTTCTAGACCACACAACACACACTCAGCAGTAGGTCAGCAATATCCAAACAAATAACGGAAGAAAGAAACAGTTACTTGAGATGTTCCATGCTCAGCCGTTGCATCTTGACCACCTCGTTGTTACAGGAGCGATCGTAGAACGGATTACTCCTCTCCGAAAAATACTCCAGTACATTGCCAGGATTGAGAATGGGTACCCAGCCACTGTCAACCCATGATATCCCCAGGAGATTGTTATCTAGAAATAGTAGATAACAGGCACCGAATCAGTTACACATTTTTTACAAAAATGGGAGTAAACGTGTGTGTATAACGTAACGAATTGATAGACACTGTCTGAGTAGACAGACTACAACATGGCAAAGTATAAATATTCGCTTGCTAACTATTCTTGCTAACGTTAGCTTTCTAACGTCTGTTGTACAAAATATGTTCATAAACTTAAAGCTTCGTCTTGTCATCAAAACACCAAGAGGAATACATCAGTGTTCCCATGCATTTTAGATATTTTAAATCGGGAAAATAACACATTTTACAAATACTGATGAGCACAGTTTCCTACCTCTTAAATCCACCGACGCCATCGTGTAAACAACTGAAGTCGCACTGAAGTATTTGTCCACATTTGATGACGTAAGCAGGAAGAGGGCACATTCGAATATGCATCTCTCCTACTCCCTTTCCTTGCTTTCGTTAATTGCACTTGTATAATGCATAGATCGCACTTGAAAAGATAATGTCATGACTTGGTCACTTTAATAACGTACACTGTGCCTTTTGGAATATAGTGGTCAACGGTCGAATATAGAGCTGGTTCGTGGCCTAGAAAACTGTCTGTGTTGTTGCAGCTAAATACTAATTAATTACTTAAATTTCAGAAATGTAAGTAAGGGGGGGTGGGTTATCTAGAGTGGGGGAGAGAGAGAGAGAGAGAGAGGGGCAGAGAGAGAGAGAGAGAGAGAGAGAGCGTTAATGACTTCAACATGCCTTTTTCAATAAACCACTATTCCGTTTCCAGGGACACTCACGAACTACAGTTAATTGCCCCCTTTATCCAGATGCCTGGCTGACAGATGTAAACAGATTTTACAGATTTTAAGGTTAATGGGAAGTTTGTGTCACTGGAGGATTACTTTACTTTTCTTTATTCCTCTGTTTTTATTTCACATTTGTTTAAAGCCAATTGAGAACCAATTCTACTTTACAATGAAGACCTGGCTAAAGGCATTACAACTGCAATACAACATTCAGTTACACATAAATACAATGAAAAAACAGTAATTAAAGATTTTATGTAGCCTACAATGTAGCCTACAAGAGGTTTCACCACATGACGTGTTATATATACTGATGCATAAGGTTCTTAAGGAGTGATGAAGCGGTTTGACTTTATTTTGCTATTCGTTCCAGTCATTAGCAGCATAGAGTAATGTTAACTTTAGCGAAAACAAAAAAGCAAAAGCATCAGACATCAAATCCATGTTTCTTTCTCGTCTTACTTAACTTTTGTAATGATCATTTTCTCCCTAATTTTATGATCATCCCAGCTACTCCCAGCAGACTCTGAACAGCGGATGTTGATATATCTGTCTTCCACAATGCCGTTCTAGTTCATATCACGCAAAGAAATGGAGGAAAACCAAACTGATATTTTGGGAAGCAACTCCCGATTGTCCCTTTTAAAACGTAATCTCGGATTACAGTTGATCTTGGCCCATAGAATATTTTCAGTATTTGGATTTAGTCATAACAATGTCAATAACTACAACAATGTCAAAAATGCAATGATCTTTTTGAAACCTCAACACCTGGTGATCTTGTTAAGAGGTTCTGATCGGTTCAATAGTTACTTGATCCGAGTCGGATAATAAGATATTGGAAATGCCCCTTCATTCAAAACCGTAGCATAAGGTGGTCTACTTTATTAGGCTACCTGGGGTAACAAGGCAGGCTCAAGCCAGGACTATAGGAGTTCAGACACGGAGTGACGCGTGATTCATAATTTCATCCCAGTTGAGTTTAATTCTGACCTACTTCAAGACACACCCTAACAGCTGCACTTCAGTGGTCGTTTTTTATTGAATTTTCTTTGCAGTGGGTGTGGTACTGAAGCTGACTAGACCTACGCTATAGGCCTAGACTAAATATTAAATAGGAAAGAAGCCTGTACGACCGCTCATGTCTTTTTTGGGATATAATTATACATCCCAAGCCCTTTCGTCTTTAACCATTAGCATCCAATGAATGCTAACACTGGGAAACAACGGCATCTTGAGAGTCTCGGTCCGGATTACATCACCTTGGGGCCCACGTACCGCGCATTACCGCGTACCCGTGCAGCGGCAAAATCAACACTCACTGTCTCTGCGCACGCACAGCACATACAGTAGGAGCGCCATAGGGCTGACTTAATATACCGAACTGGACAGGGTGAACACATAGACGCAAGAAAGACGTTGTCAGCCTTCAACCTCTTGATGCTGCGTTCCTCGTTTTTAATGTTACGGGCTCAAGCGAAATTGGCCCGGATCATCGGTCTGTGACGACAGGAGCCCATGGTAGATACTAGAGAATCACGATTTTATGAGGAGAGAGCAAGAACGGATACGCGCTGGACAGAATCCACGGAAAATAAAGGATAGCCTAGCCCTTACAGTGCGCGAGCGACGGGCCAGACGGCCACTGTTGCACACGCGCTAGCTCGCGTTGCGACACAAGAAAAATTGCTACGGGATGAAGACGCAGGAATCCAGCGCGAGCATGATGCTTGACTGAATCTACACCTTATCCCATATAATAATCAGTCAGACTTTCGGGCTGCTATTTTTTGTTTGAAGTACGAAGAGGAAGTGCATTTATTGTCACGAAGATGAGTGTGAGCCAGGCTGGGTATGATGGCATTTCTAGAGTTGATGGAGGAACGGTGACGGGCGGCCTTAACATTAGTGGTACCCCGAAACTGCTACACTGTGTTCAGCCTCCTGGTAACCGATCTAGGGATGCCCGCTACCAGCAGCACGGAGGACGGCAGCACCAACAAAGTGGTGTACCTGTCAAACCACCTCATTCTGAACGGTCCGAACCCGCGGAAGTTGTTAAGCGCGCAATCGATTTCAAGACTCAAGGTACCCAGTGTTACAAGGATAAGAAGTACAGGGAAGCGATTGGCAAGTACCACCGTGCATTATTAGAGATGAAGGGGTTATGCAGGGTGCTGGGAGACCCTGACGCCAGCTCCAAATCTCCTTCCTCCGTGCTGCCTGCGATCACAAAGTCAGACAGTCTGACGGACGAGCAGAAAGGTGCCATGGAGAACGCTGAGCTGGAGTGCTACAACAGCTTGGCAGGTAGACATCCGATTGCTACATTATTTTAATGTTATTAAAATAACCGGGACTATAGATATGATACCTAAACCCACGTATTATAGCCTAGATATGTCTGATGTTTTATTAATAATTAGCCTACCATCATCAACATCACGTCCATTCCGGGTTAAATTGTATGTACGACAGAGTAGTCTGAGGAGTCAGCACCTGTGGTTTTCCCCTCCACATTAATTCATCACATGACCGATTTCTTATTAATGCATGCTTATTGTTATCAGTAGCATTGAACATTGAAGGTTGACCCTCGCGTCCGTGTATAATGCGCTTCTTCTGCCTGATTAAATTCCAACGACGGTCCGTATCGACCATCCTTTCGTTGCTTCTCCCAGCCTGCCTGTTACAGATGGAGCTGGTGAACTATGAGCGCGTGAAGGAGTACTGTCTGAAGGTGCTGCGTAAGGAAGGGGATCATTTCAAGGCTCTGTACCGTTCCGGAGTGGCTTACTATCACCTGGGAGACTTTCATAAGGCGCTGCACTACCTCAAGGAGTCGCATAAACAGCAGCCTGCTGGTTAGTAACCCTGCCCTTATGCACATTTCATAAGCATAATTACATTTTGTACACTACCAATGCACCATTTTCAGAAAAAAATCCAGTCTACTATGTTCCATACAATTTGAAAAAATATACTTTTTTTTTTTTTACAGAGGTACAGTTGGCAGGCAGTAATTAAGTTAGGGCAATCAATAATTGCAATAGAATTGTGCAATTGAACTCATTTGACATGATGTAGTCCGGATTCCATCCCATTATTGTTCAATGGAATTCACAGTTTTTCTGCTTCACCCGGAGATAGCAGGAAGTACTGAACCAGTCTGTTTCCTGTCGTTCAATTCCAGATACCAACGTTATCCGCTACATCCAGCTGACAGAGATGAAGATCCGGCGTTCTGCCCAGAGAGAGAAAAAAGAGGCCAAATAAAACGCCAACTCACTGTCTGTTTGATAACTAACCTGCTTCTCGCTCAACGCCAATTCGTACTTTCTTCACGTGCCACCCAGACCTACCACACCTTGACACGGGGTCTTCGGGCCAGGATTCAATCTGAAATCACACTTGACGTGTAAAGGTATTTTGAAATTGGTGGCACCCCGTCTTCGTAAACTGGCTAAAACCTGCTTTCACAGCTCCGTCTATGACTTTGAGAATAGTTACATTTCTCCAGACCCATCCCTCAGCTGTTAACCAAAATACAGATGTGGGGTGACTCCTTTTTTATTGTTTCAGTTAAATCAATCAATCAATCCAACAAATTTTGTAAAGCCCTTTTTACATCAGCTAAATGCTTACGTAAGATACCCTGTCTGAAACTCAAAGAGCGATCAACAGTAAGTTAACATTTAAAATCCAAGTTAATAATAGTAAAAAATCTGCATCGTACGAGAGTAATTGGATTGAGTCCTTGCCCTGGTGTTTTAAATTATTTATATAGATGTGTGTTTGCCTTGTACAGCAACTTCAGTCCATCACCTTCTGGACGATTATGTGATACATACCAACACGTGTAGTTTATTACCAATACATATGTTGTAATTCAAAACTATTTTACACAGACACAGTTCATACAACTGACATTGTGCACCTGCCAGCCATTTGGTGATGGTGTGTATCACTGGCGTTTACATTGAAATGTCTCCAATAACTGATGCCTATGACCAAGTGGTTGAACATAGTGTCGGATGGATAATGCATGGTCAATCCAAACTTTGCACAAAATGTAAATGGGGCTACAACACTTGTGATTTAATATATAACTGTGACTGATTCAGTTAGTGCCTGGGGGGGCTAA